>CM076580.1:1369838546-1370088254 GCA_034641835.2 Pinus albicaulis
TAGAAATGATTTAATTCGGTCTAAGCACAGAGATGCTGGCGTTCCCTCATCTTTTCGTCACTGCTGAATGTTGTTTTTAAATGTTACTTTCATATATGTTGTGTAAGGAATGAATTGAGGAAATCAAAGGTTAGCCCTGAGTCCCTTTCTTGTTTGCTCAACTATTTGTCTGTTTCCCTTAGGATGTGTCAAAAGTTGACTAGTTTCAAAGCACTTATCAGATCTTGGGCCATTCTGTGTTATCTTGGTGATTGTCTTGGAAGTAACTAAGTAAAGGAGAACTAAGATGAGGAGAAAGGTGAGCCCTGCCCGCTAGTTTCTGCTCCAAAGGTTGCCTTCAAGTTTCCCTTAGTTTTAATCTGTTTTCTATAAGAAGTGTATCAAAGGCTGGATAGTTTCAAAGTACTTACCAGATCCTAGTTTGCTTCTATGTTTTTCTTAAGTGCCTGGTCAAAGGCTGGCTAGTTTCAAAGTACTTACCAGATCCTGGGCTGCTCTTTGTTCTGCATCTGTTAATTCCCTTTCTTTTGTATCACCCCATTCCATAAATCAAACTTCAAAGAGATCCTTAGGCCTAGATGACTTGCCCCATAGATTACTCTTGAACCTGGTTGTTTCAATTAAATTCTCTTATGACTCCATAGCCCAATGGATTGAAAACTTGCCATCATCTTTCTTTAGAATCAAAGCTTATTTTGTTTACTTGCAACTTCTCACCTTTGAACCTATTCGCATATAGATCTTTCCGATCACATCATCTTTAAGGGGAAATTCGAAGGTTCAAGCAGTGGAAGATCACATCGAGCATCAGCAAGAAGTTCTCCAACTCTTAAAGGATAACCTGAATTTGGCACAAAATGGAATGAAACAACAGGCAGATCAACATCGCAGCGAGAGAAGTTTTGATGTAGGAGATTGGGTATTTTTACGGCTACAACCATACAAACAAATGTCCCTCAAGCAAGCTAAGAAGGATAATAAATTATCGCCAAAGTACTATGGTCATTACAAGGTGTTGCAAAAGATTGGTACTATGGCATACAAATTGGAGCTTCCTGCTTCTTCACGAGTGCATCCAGTTTTCCATGTTTCATGCTTAAAGAAGGTTATAGGTGAAAATCTTCAGTTCAAACAATATTGCCAGAACTTGATGAGGAAGGAAAAATCATGGAACTGAAGCGGTGCGGAAACAAGAACTTGATGAGAGAGCATCATATTGGAACTGAACGGTCACGGAAAGCAAAGGCTTCATGACTACGTAATCGATCAATTTCAGAGTGTCTCATCAAGTGGAAGAACTTACCCATTGAAGATTCTACATGGGAGGATGAGAATTTTATACAGAAGCACCCAGAGCTACTCAAGCGTTGAGGACAACACTTTTGTGAAGGAGAGGGGCATGTTAGGTCCCTATATTACTAGTATAGCCCCTTATTGTTGTTAGTGTAACCCCCTTATTGTTATTATTGTACCCTTGTAACCCCCATTTTGTTATTATTGTGCCCTTAAATTATTATTGTTAGTTCTGCTAGGATTACCTTGTGGCCCACTAGGATTACATTATGGCCCCATGGAATCCTATATATAGATAGGAGGTTTTGTAAATTGTATCATGCAAGAATTGTTCATTTATGTAATGTATTGGAGGCTGCCCCCTCGAAGTGGCTTATTTCTAAGGCGATGATCTCTCTTTTCTTATATTTTTGGAGTTGGTTACACAACATAACATGGTGGGACGTATGAGTATATAGTTGCAAGAATACCTCTCAAAATCTCTTTAGACCCTCAGTAAATCAAAGAATATCCAGTGAATCTGCCACCTCATTGCCACTACAACATAATGGCAATCACGGTGGGATGTATGAGTATATAGCTGCATGAATACCTCTCAAAATCTCTTTAGACCCTCATTAAATCAAAGAATATCCAGTGAATCTGCCACCTCATCGCCATTACAACATAATGGTGATCACGGTGGGACGTATGAGTATATAGTTGCATGAATACCTCTCAAAAGCTCTTTAGACCCTTAGTAAATCAAAGAATATCCAGTGAATCTGCCACCTCATTGCCACTACTACATAATGGTGATCACGGTTGGACTTCTGATTACATAGTTAGCCTGAGAAACCCCTATAGGCTCATTAGTCCTTCAGTTACCTAAGAAAATCAGTTGATAAGCTATAGAATATACTATGTTTGTTTCACCACCTTAGCTGATTGATGAAATGAAGTATAGGACACCCTTACAAACCATAGAACCATATAAAAACTCAAAAAACCCAAAACATTTTAGATTGGTCCTTAAAATACTTATTGGTGGTGGACCAAAAACATTTTACCTTCAGAAAAGCTAAAAAATTCCACCTAGCGACTCCACTAGCCCCAATAGGCCTGTTACTCCTCTAGATCTCTAGATTTTCTTAGGGATGTGTTAACTAGCCCTGAGGAAGTTTAGAAACCTAGTCCCCTATTATAGAAATTACTGTGAGAGGAAAACTTTTGAAAATAAGTCCTAAAAATCTCAGCCTCTCTAAATTTTGAATTGAAATCTGGCTTCACATAGGATCTATTCCAGATCTCATCCAGATACTAATCCTCCTACAATAGTTGATGACCCAGAAAATATTCTGTGGAAAACTTCTAGATCTATAAAATCAACTGCTGATAGGACCATCCCAAGAGCAAGATCTGTCCCTGAAAATCTTACAATCTTGAAAGATCCTCACTTTAACTTGCCTCATACAAAGAACCTATTTAGAAATAAGTCCCATAGTGATATTGACCAAGATGATCTTGAGCCCGCATATTTACAATAGAGCTTTAGCATAGAAGCCTCACCTTCTACTCCACCTGATTCTCAGTTTCTCCATCACTTCATCTCCTTCCATAAAAAACCTGCTCATCATTAGTTTGTTGGCCCAAGTGTTTCCTCCACTCCCATTCACACATCCACTATTCAAAACACTCAATTTCAGCCCACATTCCCTCTTGTAAACCCACCCCTTATAAATCCACCATTTTTTCCTATCATGGCTGCATGGTATGCCCCATTAGTGTTACCACAACCTATGGTTCCTTTACCCAATGATTACCAATCCAAAATTCCCCATTTTAATGGAATTGAATCTACTACTACTCAACAGCATGTAGATAAGATGGATGATGCTTTTGATTATATGGAAATATAAGAGGAGACCGTTAAGATGATAATTTTTTCTCAAAGTTTAGGAGGAGAAGCCAAAAAATGGTTCGAAGGCTTAACTCCTCACAGCATAAATGATCTCCTTTCTTTATATCAAACATTCACAAACAACTGGGAAATTAAAAAGAACCCTCTCCAAATAATTTCAGACTATAATAACCTCAAGAGAAATACTAGGGAAAGTGTCCAAGATTATTGTACTAGATTCAATAGTGTGTTTAATGCACTTCCCCCAAACATGAAACCTCCACTAGGCCTAGCCTTAGCTAAATTTCCAGAGGGCTTTGATCCTGACATGGCCTATCAGCTAAGAGAAAGGGACCCCTTGACTTTAGAAGATATGCAGAGGGTAGCCTTAAGTGTAGAAGCAAATATGATTGAGAAAAGAGCTAGGTTGAAAGCATAAAAAAGAGTTACATATAAGGATGAAACAATGGCATCAAACTCATCATCTGATGCCAAAATTGACAACTTAGTGAGGGTAATGGAAAGAATGTTTGAGAAAATAAATTTAAATGACAAAATGCCTCCAGGAGAAAATCAAACCAATCCCAAAAACAGAAATAGAAATCCAAATTTTAGAAGAGATCCTAATCAAGATAGGAAAAGAGATAATGACCAACAAATTAGGCCTCCCTTCCAACAAAATTATGTAGATCAAGAGGAGGAAAGGGACACTGAAAGTTTGGAAGAAAATCATGTAAATTTAATAGGGTATAAGAGTGAGAATGATACTTTTCTCACTGAAGAAGAACAAGGGTTATTCTCCTCAGAACAGACTAACACAACCTATGAGAATTCTGAAGATTATAGATTGGGGTTTGAAAATGTAATAATGGAGGTCCACAAACAATATGATCTTAGAAGCAAAGGGAGCCCAGAGATTTCCAATGACAAGAACACTAGTACTGTTGTTAGGAAAACTTTATAAAATCAGCCTAAAAAGACAAAAAACAATACCAACACAGTGGCCAAGAAAAATCATTCAAATAAAGACAAAAACAACCAACAAACTGTTGAACAAAACTACCCTAGTACCTCTGATAGTGGCCCTAATAAAAATGTCCCAAATAACAGTCCAAATAAAATTCAGCAAGTCGGAATTGTTGAAAGAATTGTAAATAAAAAAACAGATGCAAATATGTCAAAAACAATAGTTCCTTTCAGCCTTGAGGGAGAAATTTCCAAAATCAAAATCACCATACCCTTAGCTGAATTAATGACCCAAGATGTATATAAGAATCAAATTTTGAAAGCTTTGAATATAGGAAGTGACACTGATACTTTAAACTTAACAGATGATAGACCAGAATTTTTGTCTGGTCCTGAAGTTGAAGGAAAATACCAAGAAGGGGTTGTCCCTCCCTTCTATGTTAGCTTGAACATACATAATAAAATATTGCACAATGCCATGCTAGACTCGGGTGCTTCACACAATGTTATGCCAAAAGTAGTAATGGAAAGCCTAGGCTTAGAAATTACTAAACCATATAAGGACTTGTATTCCTTTGATTCGAGTAGAGTCAAATGCTTGGGTTTAATCAAAGATTTATGTGTTAAATTAGCACAAATTCCTACTAAGGGTCTAGTAATAGACATATTGGTAGCTGACATTCCCTCGAAGTATGGCATGCTTCTATCGAGATCATGGGGAGCCAAACTTCAGGGGAGCCTTCAAATGGACATTTCCTATGCCACCATCCTAGTGTTTAATCAAACCAGAAGATTAAACAAGGAATCCCATATGAAATACATGGTGAGCAACATAGATAGGCCCAAAAACACTCATTTTTACTCCATTCACTCAAATTTAGATTCCTTTATATTGTACAATGAAGATGAAATCAGTCAATAAGAAAAGGAAAACAAAGAACAATTTAGTACACCAGAATAGTTGAATCTGCCCTTAATTCAAGCACATGACAACCCAAACTTTAGCAGCCTTGAATAGCAAAAGAACAATGAATATGAAATAGAAACATAGTGGGAAATGACCTTTGATGGCTCTTGTAGCAAGATAGGTTCTGGAGAAGGTGTATGGATACACAATATAAACAAAGGACATTCCTATAAACTAGATTTTCCATGCACCAATAACATTGTTGAATATGAAGCCCTCCTCCTTGGCCTACATTTTCTCAAAGATTTTGGAGCTAATAAAATATCAGTCCAAGAAGATTCTGAGCTAATCATTAGACAAATTAAAGGGGAGTATTCAGCCAAAAACCAAAAACTCAAATAATATAGGAATGCTGCCCTTGATCTCCTAAAAACCATTGAAAAATATGAACTCACTTTCATACCAAGAGCTCAAAATCACCTAGAAAATGAGCTTACCTTTGCTGCTAGCAATTGCCAAATACCATAGATTAATGAAAAATTCAATGTCAAGGTAAAAAACATGCATGCAGTGTCTGGAAATGAAGACTATTGGCAAGTGTTTGAAAGTGAAAAACACATTGATGACTTTCTGCAATCAAGAAATTATTTTTCCATACCAACACTGACTTCAAACCATGAAGAAAACTATTTTAATAAAGAAAAAAATCCCTGAAATAGGGTTGTCATCTTCTGTTGATATAAATCAATTTGAGCATCTTTTTAAAACAAATTTATCCAACAATCCAGACCAAAATGACCTTGAATTTTTACAATGCAAAGATGATATAATACCAAGGGGCCTTACACCATTATAAAAAAATGTTGATTTCAATGATTTAGCCAAAGAACCTAGGATTAAGCATATAGAAGCCAATGTAGAAGAACATAACACAAGCAGCCCAACTGAACCCAAAATGATCAAGCTACCTAGCACTCTTCCAACTCATATCAAGCAACAATACATAGAACTTTTCAAAGAGTTTGGAGATGTTTTTGCATGGGGATACAAGGATCTGAAATAATATGATACCAGCATAATTTAACAAAAAATTACTCTTAAGGAAAATCAGAAACCTTCAAAACAAAAGCTAAGAAGGATAAACCCTGTTTTATTACCTTTCGTTGAAAAATAGATCAAGAAGATGTATGATGCTAGGATTATAGTGCCCCTTAGATATTCAGAATGGATTTCTAATATAGTATCTGTTAGGAAGAAGACCGAGGATATCAGGCTTTGCATTGACTTTAGGAATCTGAATAGAGCCTCCCTGAAAGATAACTATCCCTTGCCTAAAATGGATCACATACTCCAAAGGGTGGTTGGGTGTAAAATAATATCACTATTGGATGGGTTCTCATGTTACAATCAAGTGCTAGTACTCCCAAGTGATCAACATAAAACTACTTTTACCACACCTTGGGGTACATTCATGTATGTTAAAATTCCATTTGGTTTGATGAATGCAGGGGCCACCTTCCAAAGGCCCATGGACATAGCCTTCTCAAAATACATAATCTATTTTATAATCATATACCTCGATGACATTATTGTTTTCTCCAAAACTGATGAAGAACACTTGATTCATTTAAGAAAGGTTTTTTAGAAATGTAGGAAATATGGCTTATCTTTGAATCCCAAAAAGGCACTCTTTGGTCTCCAATAAGGAAAACTTCTTGGCCACATAATTTCTAAAGAGGGAATCAAAGTAGAACCTACAAGGATTGATGGCATATTGAAAATCAGCCATCCTAGAAACCTCAAAGAATTACAATCTTTCATTGGGAAGATTAATTTTTTAAGGAGGTTCATCCCTAACCTCGTTGAGCTATTAAGAAAAATTACAAACATGTTTAAGAAAGAGATAGGTTTTAAATGGAAAATACAAGCTAAACAGTCATTTGAACTAGTAAAACAAGCTCTCACTCAAACACCTGTTCTTATCAGTCCATATTTCATGAAAGAGTTTTACATCTTTTCTTTTGCATCTAAACATACAATAGCTGCAGTATTGAGGCAAAATAACATCATGGGGAAAGAAAAACCAATATGATTTTTTAGTATGGCCTTAAGAGATGCTCCACTCAAATATAATATCATGGAGAAACAAGCCTTAGCCTTGGTCAAAGCATTGAAAGACTTCCGAGTCTACATTTTACATTCTCATATCATTGCTTTTGTCCCACACACAGTTTTCAAGGATATTATAAGTCAAGACCCTGATGGTAAAAGGGGAAAATGGATTGCTATTATTTTAGAATATGACTTAGAAATCAGGCCTACCAAACTAATTAAAGGGTAGGGATTAGCAAAACTCATGGCTGAGTCAAAATTTCAAGAAGTAGATATGAATATGGTTGATGTTTTAGAAGAAACAAAAGAATTCATAGCCCCATACATTAAAGAAACATTTGTGAATTCACCTTGGTATGCTGATATCATATATGTGCTCCTCTATTTGAATACCCCTCCTTCTCTGTCAAAAACTAAAGCTAGATTTTTAAAACAGAAGGCTTTAAATTACTACATCTTGGGTGGGGTTATATATTGGAAAAATACTATTGGAATACTGCTTAAATGTTTGCTTGAGATTGATGCAGGAAACATCATGCATGAGCTACATGAGGGAGAATGTGGAGGACACCTTTACTGGAATACCACAACAAATAAGATCCTTAGAGCTGGATACTATTGGCCCACCCTTTTCCCAGACACTCATAAGCTAGTCATGTCTTGCCATAAGTGTCAAATTTTTGATGGCAAAAGAAAATTCCTACCTTTACCCTTACATCCCACCAATGTTGAAGCTCCCTTTCAACAATGGGGCTTAGACTTCATTGGGGAAATTCACCCATCATCATCAGCCCAACATAAGTGGATCCTCACTGCCACTAATTATTTTACCAAATGGATAGACGCCATACCTTCTAGGAATGCTACTAACACTGTCATTATCAATTTCCTTGAAACCAACATACTATCCAAATTTGGTTGTCCTAGAAAAATTATCACAGACAATGTTGCTGCCTTCAAATCCAAAAAAATGGTTGACTTCTGCAATAAATACCATAGCACATTGGGTCATTATACTGCCTATTATCCCCAAGGGAATGGATTAGCTGAATGCTCCAACAAAAGCCTCATCAATATTATCAAAAAATTGTTAGAACAAAATAAAAAAACATGGCATAGTAAGCTAATTCATGCTTTATGGTCTGACATATTAACCACCAAGAAATCAATCAATATGTCTCCCTATCAGCTGGTTTATGGCATGGATGCAATCTTCCCAACATATCTAGGAGTTCCAGTCATGAAACTCCTCCAAGAAGTACAATCTGAAGAAAATGATATGAAAAGAAGGATAAATAAGACCATTCATTTACAACAGTCCAGAGAGGAAGTGTACAAGAGAACAAAAATAGTCCAAGAAGGCATCAAGAAATTATTTGACAAAAAGACTAAAGCAAATGATTTCCAAGTTGGAAATATTGTTCTAAAGTGGGATTCCAGAAGCGAAGAGAAAGGTAAACATGGTAAGTTTGAGAATATATGGAAAGGGCCCTGTATCATTCATTCCATTAGAGGTCATAATGCATTCTTTTTGCAAGAGTTGAATGAAGAATATTTATTTGGAGGTCCTGTCAATAGCAGGATAATCAAGCACTATTTCTGTCAAGAATCCTAGTTTCAAAGTTTTCATTCATTATATATAACATTTTTTAAAGAATTCATGGAAAATAAAAAAATAATAAAAGAAAAGAAAAGAAAAAGAGGGTAGATTCAAAAGAGGTACAACCCCATACCCAAAAAAAAAACAAAAAAGAAGAGAGAATTTTCTGAAAGTGAGCAAGTCTAAATGCCACTACTAATTCAAAATGAAATCTAGTTCAGTCATCTAGCCTAATCATGGTTGAACATGCTTTAAAGTTATGTTGATAAGTTAGTAGAAACATTGATTGATAAAATCATCTTAGACTTGACTTATTCAGAAAAGGATAGATTAGGAGAATATAAAGATACTGGTTCCACATGCTCAAAACGGAACCAAAGAGATAGATAAGGATGCCTCACAAAGGACAAATCATGGCCTTATCTTTTTGAATTAATTTTGTGCAAAATAATGTTTGTGTGTAGCTTGTCCAAAATGCCACAACCACAGTTGATCAGACTGTCTAATCCTGATTTTGACCATGTTTTAAATTTTCATGTCAATAGCTAGAGAATCAAGATTGCTAAATAGTTTTACCTTGACAGTCTACTAGTATAGGTAGGGAATAAAAGAGTTCAAAAATTTAATCTCAACTCTTGGAAGTAATAAGGATAGGATAGTTAGTTTATTTTCAGTTTTCAAAAATAAAATGTCAAAGAGTTTGCTAGTTCAAATGCACTAAAAAGAAGAGAAAATTCTAGGACACGTAGGATTTGGTAGGTAGAAATAATGTGTGAAAAGAATTATATATTGCATATTTTCAAAAAATTATCTTTTTCAGAGAAGTATCAGCAGACAAAAAAGAAGAATTTTCCCAATGGATAAGGCACTGATCTGCTGAAACTCAGAAGATTGAAAAATTGAAGGTTCTGGGTACCTTAAAAGGAAATTTCCCCTCCCCAAGTGGAGCCACTGTTAGTCATCAATAATTTTGATCTTATCCAAAGATGACTAAGTTGACAATCTCAGATTACTAGAAATAATATTTGTAGAAACATTGTGAGTTCTAGAAATCTCACTGTCTTCATTATCCTAAATCTATAAATTCACTGAAAATATTCACTCAAATCCTCCAAGTTATCCTTCCATCTCAAAAAGAAATTGTTTTCAGGCTATATTTCCCATTTTTCACCTCCATCATCTCTTCCCATTTTCACTCATTTTCACTTAAGCCAACAGTAATTTTCTCCCTTTAGAAAAGGACTTCTTCCTTTTCAATTACCCTCCATTCCCTTTAAAAAACCCCTTTCAACCATTATAAACACCCCTATTTGGTTTAAATCACCCTTTTTCACCTTACCAAAACTCTAAAAAGGCTTTAAAAACCCTATTTTTAAGCCTATTTTTTGCCCATTTGAATATTGGGTCTTAAGCCCCTGCGGACTTAAACCCTCCACCCCCTTTTTCTCATGTGACCCAAGGGCCCGACCACCTGTTAAAAACCCTCGGCCCCTTTTTTCTTAACCCCGGTCCCATCATTCACTCCCATGACCTTCCTCCCTCTCAACCATCCTCCCATACGACCATCCCATGGGGAAAATCTCCACCGTGGAATATTCATGATCCAACGGCCGCCATCCAAATTTACCTTTCCATCCCCCTCCCGACCTTTACACTACCTGATAGAACTGCACACATCACCGCTGGCCCCACCTTAAACCCATGAAATCATCGCCTAATCCCTCTCCTCCACCTATACTCCACTACCGAAGTTGCACCCCTCCATCGAGCTTCACCCACACTATAGATCTCACTCCTTGAGATTTGATGGTGGAGATCGCAAATCACAGGCATTTGATTGCCAAGGTTTAACAACCCAAACCCGCGCGATAAAGGCGGTTTTTCCTAGGACGCGTGGTGTCCATTGAATGGAATTGAGTTCATATGGGCCTAAACCGCTTACCACCCTTTTTCTGCGCAAAAACCACCAAGTTTCACACAAAACCACCCTCTTTCATTTCACGCCCATATTTAAAAATTCCATTGTTTCTTCCTATTCTGACTATGGAAACCCCACTTCCGTGTATTCTCCTTCCTCCGCAATTTCTCCCAAACCCTCCATAAACCCTGAAAATGTAGTATTAACCAAAGAGCGTAGGTTTTTATTAATTTTGTGTTTTATTGTGCGGGTTTCATGCAGGTTTTAATGGCGGCCCTGAGTCAAAAGGCCATCCCACAGTCAACTCCATAGTGACAGGCCTTGGATGATGATCAAAAAAGGCCCACAAGCAAAAAATAAGGGATCATAGATTTAATTTCCAAGTTTAAAATTAGCGCCTCATGAGCATTGATCCATTGTGAAACCACCCAGTGCACCAAAAAGTCTCCTACACATGAAAGCAAAGAATAATCAATGAATATTGAAGAACAAAAGAAGAAGACAAAATATTAAAGCTTAAATAAATATTAAAGGATAAAACACAGTTAAAGACAGATGAATAAAGGTTTAAAGCGATCAGTAAAGTGATAAAGTCAAGAGAAGTTATTTAAGAGGGCTTAAAAAGTAGATCAAGCCTTAAAACACAGTTTAGTGATAAAATTAAGAAATCTTAGGCTAAGGTAGCGTCGAATACATCAACCAAGAGTAGTTATTCACCCAGAATATCCAACTGCCACCCGTGGCCTACTTTCTATCTACAAAGACAAATTAACAGTTATTACACAGTTAGAAGATGTTTTAAGTTGTCAAAACCGCTATTGTAAAAGATAAAGATAGGCTACAAAGTCAAAATTTCCACCTATATTTCCTTAGAAGTTAAGACAAAGTTATTAAAATAGAGAAGTAGCTGCAGTTGTTCCTACCTTATGCCTTTCATGGTTCTCAAGGTTAGGAATGCATTTACTCTGTAATAAATAACACTCAAACCCTAAATAAGTTCCACCTCCTCATTTTCAGCATAAATACTGCATTTGAACTCATTGTATGGTTGGCATTTGATGACTCTTTGAATTAATACACAGTCTTGTTGAAGTTCAAAGGAAATTGATGTTTTGGAACTTGTGGATGTCTTGACCTATTTGTTGATAGAGAAGGCTCTA
Source organism: Pinus albicaulis (assembly GCA_034641835.2). Taxonomy (NCBI): domain Eukaryota; kingdom Viridiplantae; phylum Streptophyta; class Pinopsida; order Pinales; family Pinaceae; genus Pinus; species Pinus albicaulis. The sequence goes on from CM076580.1 coordinate 1,369,850,382, forward strand.
TCATTGGATCCCTGAGCTTGGTTGTTGGTGAAGTACTCTAAATCTGTTATTGTTATTTCATGTTTCATTATGTTTCATCATTCTTTGTTGCAGTAGGGTAAAATTTTTAGGCTAAGAAATGTCTTTTGAAAGCACCTTAGTTCTGTTTACTCTTCACTGCCTTAATTTTTTCTTCTGCTAAGATATTCTAGAGAATTCTTAATTTCTCTCTAGAACCCTTATGCTTGTTTATTTCTTAAATAGTTCAATACAGTTGGTCTCAAGAATGATTTATGGTTTTCCCTGCTTACTTTTTGCCACTTAAAAACTGTTTCTGAAGTCTCCCTTCAAAGTACCATTGTTTAAACTCTGCCAAAGAGGTTTTGTTCCGATCATACCGTTTGTACTTTCTTAAATAATTGTTTTGAAGGTCTTTATAGCTATAATCAAAGATGTCTAGGAGCTCCCTCTTCTATGAATACAGTTATGTGTGAATTTTGAATGTTTTCTTATCCTTGAAGGTGAAATCACTAGAAGTTAAATGATTTTCTCGCCTTCTATATCTCATTGGAGAAGTTTGTCTTGAAATTATTATTTTCTAAAGTGTGTTTTGTAGAATTTATGGTTAGCCCTGTCTATTGAATGCCTCTTCATGTTCAGATAATATTTCAAGTCCCTTTGTTGAGAAGTACATATAATTAAGGATTCTTAATTGACCTTAGTTCTACCTTTCATTCTAAAAACCATTGATGTCCATTTTATTTCACCTGAAAGACCTTGAAGATGCACTGGCCAAGTTATATTTGCCTTTTGATACTCCTGATCCATTTGTGAACTTGTTACAACTTCCACTTGACTCCATTTCCCAATAACTTGGAGATTTCCTCTTTCTACCTATGCTGCCTAGATCATCATGTCCAACCAAACAATCAAACAAACTCATGCTTAATAACTAGCCTAAAATAAACCTTTTACAAGAAAACAAGTCTTATCTTTGCAAACAATTGAGAGATCCCTCTCTAAGACTAGGAAGGATAGCTCCTAGAGCTCTAAAGACTGGTTTTGATGTTGCCTTGTCACTTGGTATGCCAATATTCCAAATCACAGGACTACAACAACACCGATGGTGAATATTGAGCAGACACATGAGGGGTGTTTTCAGGGAAAAGTTGATATTATTCATTAGAAACATGGATTCCATCACTGCTAATAGGACCTGATGTGTCCATGTCTGACTCCTCCATAAGGTCTTCGAAAATACTACGGGGACTAGGAGGTATAAAAATAGCCAGAAATGGTGATCTGAATGTAAGAGGAGGGAATTCTTCCTCGTCCCCAAAACCAGAACAAGTGCCTGAGTGAGGCCAATTGAACTCAACTGGCTCGTTAGCGGGAGATCGGGTAGCAAGGGGTAATACTGATGGGATAATAGGTTGTTGAAGCTTGGAAGACCTAGAGGATTGAGGAGTTTCAAATGAACTATCTGGTAAAGGACTACCTCTAGAAGGGAGCTAGGATGACGAAACTGGTGGTTCCGCCACCATGACTAATTCACACCAAGAAGGAAAAAGAGAGATTCGGGAAAAGACTCAAGAAACCAAGGAAAAGAAAACAATCCAAGTGCCAAAAATTTTAATGGGCGTGTGATCATGGGCTTTTTATTTTACGACAGTGAAACCAAAATTTGTTGTTTCATGGTTTAAGATTCAAGAAACAAGAAAAATATTACTCTAGTCACTCTCAATTTTGAACGACCGCAAAAGGACAAGTGCTCGATGATAATTTCAAATTTAAAGAGTCAGTAAAGATAAAAAATGGCTGCTCAGGTATTCTAAGCAAGTGGGTATGCCAAGTTTCCTTGAACTGCCATATACACCTTTGTGATAAAATGAAAGAGAAATGACCAAGGACTTAACGTACGTGCAGGTAGTCTCTCCGAATGCTATGTTCGGTGTATCACAGTTACAAGGTGGAAGACTTGGCTTCCTATGGATAAAAGGATTTCAACCTAGAAGGGTCTCCCTTTATATACTCAATGGTACGGGGAGCACAAGTCCGTACTAGCGCTATCTGGAGCCAGATGGCAAACGACAGCTACTAGGTTTTAAGATGCCAGAACACATCTCTAACTTAGACCACTAGAATATTTTTTTAGGTTTCAATGTTGCCTTAGGTTAATTGAAATAGATTTTAACATTGATCTTGGATTAAGTTTCAATTTCTAGGCCTTAACGTATGTTGGATCTGAAATTTTCCTAAATGCAAAACTACATGTAGAAGGCTACCATTTTTGTTCATTGAAAGCTATCTACGAGAAGGAAAGAAAACTTTCAAGTGATAGCGAATAATGAAATAATGCGAAAACATCCACTAATGCATCTAATGCAATCTACAGAAAACAAAACTCTTTCCTAGCCTATACAATGCTAGTTATGCGAGAGAATGTTTCTTTTTCAAAGAAAAAAGAATTCAATATTTTGGTTTTTTCAATGCAATAGAGCAAACAATGCACTAAATAACATGAAAAACAAAACTAACACACTAGCTTGAGAGAGCGAATGTAAAATTCCAAGCAGAATGACTCCAACAACATGAAACAAACACAACAATACCCAAACTAATGCTACACTATTTTCAAATCAAAGAGAATCTCCAAAATGAACCATACAAGCAATGTAATCGATGCTTGGAGTAAGAGGAAGAAGAATCAAACGAGAAAGGCAATGATCATTCAACCAATGAACGTACTCAATAGGAACAAAGAGACCAAGAGCAATTAAAAAGGGAATGAGTTTGACAACTATCAAGAAACTCAATCTCCAAATAGAAGGCTCAGTGCACCAAGGCACTCAGAAACCCTAAGACCTCAAGACATCTGATAATAAATGGGAAAATGACTGAGGAAAACAATCCTCCAACAATCAAAGACAATCCAAAACACTTTAATGACTCTTAAAAATAACCCAGAAACAAGTACAAATGACCAAAAAATCATGGAAAAGCTCACACCCAAAAACTTATAGGGGTCGGCGCAACTGTGAGGTGGTATTCAGTGCCAAACAGGGGATGGAGCGAGCACTACAAAGGCAACCTGCGCCAATCAGTGCAACTGTTCAGAGAAAAACCGTGCCAAGCTAGTTAACCAAGGAAAAGGGAAAAAACTCTACAGAGTAGAGGTTAATCTTGACACTCTCAGGCTAAACAGGTGTTTGAAGCACAGTTAAACAACCAGAAAGGTAAAAAACAAGACAAAAACCCAAAAAACGACCCAACAAGATCAAAGACAAACTTGCACTGATCCCCATTATGGTCGCCAACTTGTTATGTAGGTAAACCCTCTCTGTAGACAGAGACGATCCCTCTAGCCCTAGAGTGGGTCTAGTAACAAGGAATCATGCTAGAGTGTAGGTTTCTAGATATTTGAATGAAATAGGATGCAATAAGGTGGCCTACCTGTGGTCCAAAGCTGTCGTCGAAAATCGTAGTGGTGATGAGACCTTCTCGCTCCTGATTTTGCAAGTCACAACGCCTTCGCATATCGTGTTTGGACACCTGCATGGAGATCAGAAAATGATGACCACATACCACATACTAATTTCATCCAAAAACTACTAGTCAATCAGAGAATACTAAGCATATTACATTCGATAAAGACAAAATACAAGATGGGAACCGGACAATAGTCACTTATATTATTAGGTAGAAAGAAGAGATACAACCATGCTCTGACATTGCGGTCTTCTCCAGCGGGGTTCGAGCGAAGCACGTCTCAAAGCTCATCAGGGAATTCGGACAGGGTGAGGGCTCTCTTGATGGGGTTTCTTCTTGATCTGTCTTCTCAATAATTCAATTATTCAGCTATAGTTTAGTTCTCCAAGTTCAAAACTTTAGCTGTATAATTATCTTTGTTCAACTAGCTTTCATAAAGGCAGATGGTTTGTTTATATACAGGAAAAGGAGGAGGTTGGGATCCCTACAAAGTTGGAAGGGAGGCCTATCCTTTAGGAGTGTTCCATGGGAGGTGGAAACCACTAACCAAAGGAGGAAACCCGTGGATGTTTAGTTCAACCACTCCCAATGACTCATCCTCGAGGTTGTTGGAATGGAGCCTCTGCCTCTATTTTTTTTTTTAAATCCCAAAATAGCTTCGCATGGGTATTACACTAGGACAGAGCACTAGGTGGTGCGGGCCCTACTGTTAACCTTCCACATCAGTGCGAGGGTAGAACTAGCTACTAGCGCCAAGGCAAAAACAGGGGTTTTTGATGCTCTGTTCAAGAAATTGTCAACAAGAGGAATGTTACCTTCATGTAGAGGGATGAAATGAAGGTCTTTGCAAGGCATGACACTTTTCATAAGTCATATAAATGATCCTCCAATGTGCGTGATGGGAATTGCAGGGAGAGTGACAAAATTCTGTGTAACAATTTGTAACTCTTTCCGCAAAAAAGACAAATTAAATCAACTAGATTATATCCTACCTTAATAAAAACCTATCCTATGTGTTGGACACTTAATCCTCCTAGGGTTAGTGTGGAAGTTGAATGGTCATAGGAATTCCAAGAGACAACTTGGAATTTAAAACCAAGGATCACCAAGAATGTATAAATATGTATATCATGTTAATAAGTAATCACATTCAATTTTTATCTTTATATCTTCTTGTATTCGCCATCTGTGTCTAACATGGTATCAAAGTAGGTGAATTTTGGCCCTGCTCCAATATAAGCCACTGGTTTTGTCAATTCTTCCCTATTGACTCTAATCCTACTTGATATAACTTGAGTGTTCTAATTGTACACCTGAACTAACACTCCACTATTTTTCCCTTGGTCAGAAACCTGTTTTCTCATTTCTTGTAATATCCCAAAATGGGGATGCAGCAATACTATAACACAAACTGGAGTAGTAGTGATAAATTAACTCATAAAATGTGTTTATAACACATATCCAACATTTTATTGTTACAACAGCAAAATTATGTCCCATTATATCATCCCAAAGTGGGGAAATGCAACAATATGGACCATAAAAATGTTAATTTTAAAAAATTACGCTATAATTGTGAGAAATAGAACTTTTATCCCTTATTTTATGTATTATGGGACTCACACCTAGAAGGGGATTGGAAAAAAATCCCTTTTGATGTGTTAAACAGATCTCCTGGTCTCATTATGGCTTAAAAACACCCAAATCCCATGACCTGAACTATAAAGAGTTTTATGAAGCAAGCACAGCATGATTATATGAGGGTATCTGATATAATATAATACAGAACCATGGATATAGAGTTTTATTACTGAAAGCACAGAGAAAAATAGAGATCTAGCCACTTTTACACATTATGAAGATAACCCAAGAAAGGTTTCTTGAAAGTATGAGTACAAAAGAGTGGATCTGTAGATCTAGATATGAAATAACATAGTTAACTGGAGCTCTACATTCATATAGCTGAATATTGAACAAAAAAGGATGAAGATCCTTCTTACAAGTTCTCTGGGAGAAGGGTTGGCCCTTTCCCTAAGAAACTAACTCAAAAACGAGGGTTTCAACCCTCTCACTGCAATTCACTGCAATAAATGACGCAGTTCCTGCAAGGGAATTCCCTGTAGGTGATGGGAATAATTTGGCCTAGTGCCAAGATATGAAAATATGCTCCAGAATCTTCCTTACTAATATCCCAAAGGAAGGGAGACTCCCTCCTCTGAAAAACAAGCTCCGGAAGTGGTGTTGTGAAACCTCCACTGCAACACCCTGCAACACAACGTTATACCTCTGCAGAAATAACGTTGTAGCTGAAGGAGGATGCTTGGCCTCAAGCCTGGATGTGGAGAAATACAATACAAGCTCCCTCAAGAGGCCTCTCAAGAAAGGATAAGGAATTCATAAACATGAATGCCCTGTGCTAAGCAGCACAACAATCTCAACTAAACAGTTGGAGAAAGCAGAATAGTCATGGAGACCAAAAATCCAATATTAAATCATGTCCTCCTATGGCTGTCGTGCCCTCCTTTTAAACAAGTGTGAGCCTTCTTGCCTTGAGCCCCACTCCTTAGGGTTTCCTCTACCAAGGAATCTTCCTCCTACTTGAACTGCGATGTCTCTATGGATGATCTCCTCCTCTCGTACCAGCGTTGTTGACTTGGTCAAAGTTGTCCTTGTCCTCATGCATTTGTCCCTGTTCACACATGAGAGTGTAAAATACAGCTAACATTATGATCCCTTTTCACATTATGAGGGATTTTATTCTTATTTCTGAAATGTATGGGATTCCTTACCCATTTATTCATCTCCTAAGTGAAATCAGCAAAAATCAATATTCCAATTAGTTGCATGATAATTTTGGAATATTACAGTCATCCCCTCCCAAATGTTGCTTGTCCTCAAGAAACTACAAGGATAGAACTGAGAATTCTCTCCTTCTCCTACTGTAGCATCCACATATGATAAACTCCTCCAAGGAATGAGATGATGTATCATCAATAAATATCCATATTGCCCCTCCCAAGCATGCAAGCTAGCCAAATAGCTATCATCATGAATAATTAGAGTACTCAAGGAGGAAATAAGGTGCTTTCTAGAGGTATGGAGTCTGAAATGCATTGGTAACTATCATTCCCATGTGAAACCTCCATCCCCAAGCTATCAGCCATACAAAATGATTCACCCTCCAACATGGCAACTCATGAAAGATCTCCTCCACCTTATGCTCCTGCAAAGAAGGTGGGTTGTATTGCTAAACTTGATAGACCCAATGGCCTACCCCACGCTGTCTTTCTCTCCACTTATGACAAGTGTAGAGTTGTTGTTGAATTTGGGCTCCATCAATTTTGCCTTTATGAAGCAAGAAGGCAATTGGATCCTCGAAGATCCACTCACCCAGATCATCCCATACAAAATGAATATGACATTATCCTCATAGGGAATCAAAATGAGAGAAGCACTGAAGGTTTTACATAGTGCCAGAAGGTACCAACAGCTTCTCAAGTAGTCACAGTGCATTTTTATGAACTGAAGTTTCAGAACATTATGTGGCAAGTTGTCTCCCAACAATTCGCTAGTTGTGCATGTCATCTCATCCACTATTAAATAGTAGATGGCTTTGTTCAACAACTGAGCATACAAAGAATAGTAAAACACTTGACCAAATCCATGGCTATCTCCAACATAGATGTTGGTCCAAAAATAACCATGAAGCCCAAATAGAGGCTTGCCCTCTTGTGGAGAAATGCACTGCATAGAGATGGTAAGGGAATGAAAATATTGTGTTAGATAAGCAATAAGTGTAATAACATAATTCTTACCATGTACTAAGAGTGAGCTGCAAATAAGATCCATGAATGAGCCCTCCATAGTGGTATTCCATAATCCCATGAAGAGGAATGAACTATGTGCTGCATAAAGATCTTTCTCCTTATTATTGGAAATCCAAGTTAAGAATATCATGTCAATTTTATGGATTATTCCATTCACCTTTCTATCTCTCTCACCTCTTCCTTGTCCACCAAGTGCATCATATGTGAAGTGATCCTAGGGACACTCCTTCCATAAACTCAAGATCCCAAGTGACAGCGTTGTTGTCCTATGTAAATAGGCTACTTCCAATTCATAAATCCATTCTTTGACATGCCCATTGTCAAAGACATATCCCACAATGCTGCGATATATAGGAAATTCCTTCCAAAGGGGAAGAATCTCCTAATCGTCCAAGGCTAAGGAGTAGCCCCTTTGCACCATGACAGCGCCACCTCCTACTCCTGCAACATCATGTAAATCATAGGAGAGGATCAACACATATCCTCTCAAGAAATCCCAGGGAAAAAATATCTCTTTCTACTCCCTTATATCTCCCTCATACAAGCCATAGAGTAATGTCATGATGGTTGACTTGTATAATTCCCCATACAACCAAATATTTTTCTTCCATATCATATGGGTGCCATGAAATTCCTAAATTCATAACGTACCTTTTGACAAATGGTATGTCACATGATGGCCAAACTCTCTCAAGAGTAGCCAGCGCAGCTTTGCCTCTTTCTACCTTGTGTCATAGATTTGCAAGGGGCTTTCCCACCTCTTGCTCTCCACCATCATCCACTCAACCCAAGGTGAGTGTCTATCATCCTGCTCAACATTTGCATCCTTTAAATGAAGAATACCATCATAGTGATGGAAGACAAGATATATCCCCTCAACCATATGTCTTTCCTTTGCTACACATGTGGAGTGGTCATTGGAATGCCCCACTAATGGCTGGGCTCCCAACTCATCTTTTTCACTCAAGGACAATGTTACTGGTCTCCATTATGCTACATCTATTGTTTCCAGATCATTCTCACTATTGAGTACACAGTTCTGCATTTCGTTTTGGAGGACATTGCTCATTCCATCCTTTAAAAGTCTATACTCCAACTGATCTAGGTGGATGTCGGTGGCCATCCACCTATTCCATTTGGACCCGTGACATCAATTCTTGCAGCTTTTCACTTCCGACAGCTTACTATTTTAGCAGGTTTTCGGGGTCCTGAATGCCCGAAGCCACTTTGGGGCATTAATGATCCATGTGGATATTGGTGGTCGCCCACCAATTCTAATTGAACCCCCGCCATCAGTTCTTTCCATTTTCAAGTTTCAGCACAACTTACTATTTTTAGCAGTTTTTCGCGTGCTAAACTTCCGGAGCCGTTTTGAGGCCCTAAACGACGTTTTTTGGGCATCGTTCGTTTGAGGAATATGATTTCATTTCAAAATTGATATTTTCATTAATATTTTTAGTCCTCATATAGATATTTCTAACGATGTATCATACGCATCAAACGGTGATCGTATGCCGAAGTTACGTCCACGGGAAGTTGAAACACCAATTTACCAAACGGGGCCCATAGTTTTGGCGCTTCATCTCCTAGTGTTAGGTTTTTGGATGTTTTAGATTCTACATTGTTTCTCAACAATAAATAGGCCTTGGAACCTCATTGTAACACAGTTCAGGGGCTGGTAGCTATCACATCTTTTCTCAAGGATATGCTGCCAATACCCTAGCTCATCTATTTGCATTATGTCTGTAATAGACCTTCGAGCCTCAATGTAGCACAGTTTAGAGGCCCGCGTACGCCACATCTCTTCTCACAGATATGTTTCCAGCACCCTAGCTTGCTTCCATTATTTTTGTAAGCTTATTTTAGTCATTCTTTTATGAATAAAATGAAGCATTATTTCCGTTACATCTCTATGTTTATGGGTATATGTGTATTCTATTGTGTTCCTGCATAAAATCCAGATCAGTGGTATCAGAGCAGGTCTGATCTTTCTCTATTTTTCTTAGCATGTCCCCAATGCGGTCAGGGTATATGGAGTTCGAGCTCGATTTGGTGGCACCCTTCCAAGATCAGCCTCGCCAACCCCGATGGCCCCCCATGGCGAAAGGAAAGAAAGACAAGGGAGCAGAAGATCCTATAAAAATTTTGTTAAAGGAGGCCCTCGAGAAATAGAGGAATGCGATGATGGATAAGTTTTCCTAAATCCTTCAATGGCTGCCCACCGACGACACATCTACATCCATCATGTCCGCCAACAGGTCCGCAACATTCTGGACAAATCCAATACCAAGTTCAACATAATTCCCCCCCCCCCCCGCCCCCATGGAGGAACTTAACACAATGGAGACCATTTCTTCATAAGGAGGGGAGGAATGATCCAGGTGGATTTTGGTAGCCACCCACCTATTCCATTTGGACCCGGGACATCAATTCTTGCAACTTTTCACTTCCGACAGCTTACTATTTTTAGCAAGTTTTCGAGTCCTGCACGCCCGAAGCCACTTTGGGGAATTAATGATCCATGTGGATATTGGTGGCTGCCCACCTATTCCAATTGAACCCCTACCATCAATTCTTTCCGTTTTCAAGTTTCAGCACAACTTACTACTTTTAGCAGTTTTTCGGGTGCTGAACTTTCAGAGCCATTTTGAGGCCCTAAATGACGTTTTTTGGGCATCATTATTCTGAAAATGATCATTCCATTTTGGAATCGATATTTGTGGAAAAAATTTTAGTCCTCAGATAGATATTCCTAATGATGTATCATACGCGTCAAACAGATATTGTATGCCGAAGTTACGTCCCTGGGAAGTTGAAACACCAATTTACCCAAACAGGGCCCATAGTTTTGGCACTTCATCTCCTAGGGTTAGGTTTTTTGACGTTTCAGATTCTAAATTGTTTCTCAACATTAAATAGGCCATGGAGCCTCATTGTAACACAGTTCAGGGGCTGGTAGCCATCACATCTTTTCTCAGGGATACTCTACCAGTACCCTAGCTCATATATTTCCATTATGTTTGTAATAGGCCTTCGAGCCTCAATGTAGCACAGTTCATAGGCCCACGTACACCACATCTCTTCTCAGGGATACGATGCTAGTGCCCTAGCTTGCTTCCATTATGTTTGTAAGCTTATTTCAGTCATTCTTTTATGAATAAAAGGAATCATTATTTCCGCTGCATCTCTATGTTTATGGGTATTTGTGTATTCTGTTGCGTTCCTGCATAAAATATGGATCGCCAACCCCAAGAGTTGTGTACAATTCAACAATGAGTGAGTAGGATGAGTGTTTAACCTTTCATTGAGTTCATCAAAGCTCCTCAGTGTAGTGAGAGTGTGATACTCTAAATCAATATTGTATTTTGTCCATGGGACATGCAAGGGTATACAACTCTCCATAAGATTTGCTGAAACAAGAGGAAAAGGAAAATTAGGCATACCTTGGTGAAACCCGGGAACATCTTGTATGGATACAAGAGTTCCTTCCTCCAATTTGATGGTGCCTCCCACTACTGATGTAAATGGTTTCTCCTCCATGGTTGTGACAGTGCTGGTATAAGTCTCCTCCAATGGTGGTGAGGGCTTCTCCTCCTCTGGTTCCTCTTTGCCAAATTATCTAATCAACCTTTGAGTAAACTCAGCAAAATTATTCACTCTTGCATGACTTATATGGATGAAACACCAAATGTTTGCTTCACCCTCAAGGTGCAACGTTGCAATTTCTACAGCCTCTCTCTGTAGCACTGGATGTAGTAGGAAAAATGCATCAAGTTTTCTTGCCCAATATTTTTTTGTAGATGACCCATCAAAGGCAGACAATAGAAACCTATTTCCCTTGGTTCCCCCCTTGCCATAGGGTCTCCTTTCTTCCTTCAAATGAATAAACTATAAGAAAGCTAGAGTCTCCTTGAAGGTTGTAGGTTGATATTTGTACTCAACAAGGTAATCACTTAGAATTCTGTGATCCAAATGTCCTCTATTCTGATGCTTCTTGTATTATTCAAAAGAAATGGGCATATTGAAATGCTTTGGAGCTCTCTGCAACACTGTTTTTATTCTATGATCATAGGAAGTGCATGGGCCTTCCTCCTCTTGAAACCTTCTACAGGTCTCACTGCAACTTTCCTCTTTCATTTGCTTATCCTCCTTGGAGAGGTTCTTCACGGATTTGAAAAATGGTGAGACAAAGCTCATTTTCTTAATCATTTTGATTTCTTCCTTATTCTCTTCTTCTTCTTATTGCATACTGGCTTAGATTCCACAGGCTGAGCCAAGATTATGCTCTGATACCATTGCAATATCCAAAAATGGGGATGCAGCAATACTTAAAAAAAAAATAGAGTAGCAGTGAGAAATTAACTCATAAAATTTGTGTATAACACATAGCCATCATTTTATTTTTACAGAAGCAAAATTATGTCCCATTATATCATCCCGAAGTGGGGAAATGTAGCAATATGGACCATAAAAACGTTAATTTCAGAAAATTACGCTATAAATGTGAGAAATAGCACTTGGATCCCTTATCTTGTGTATTATGGGACTCACATACAGAAGGGGATTAGAAACAAATCCCTTTTGATGTGTTAAACATATCTCTTGGTCTCAATATGGCTTAAAAATACCCAAATCCCATGACCTGAACTATACAGAATTTTATTAAGCAAGAACAATGTGATTATATGAGGTTTTTTGATATAATATAAGAGATAACCATGGATCTATAGTTTTATCACTGAAATCACAGAGAGAAATAGAGATCTAGCCCCTTTCACACATTATGAAGATAACCCGGGAAGGGTTTCTTGAAAGTATGAGTACAAAAGTGTGGATCTGTAGATCTGGATCTGAAATAAAGTAGTTAGCTGGAGCTCTACATTCATATAGCTGAATATTACAAAAAAATGATGAGGATCCTTCTTACAATTTTTCTGGGAAAAGGGTTATCCCTTTCCCTAAGAAACTAGCTCAAAAACGTGGGTTTCAACCCTCTCACTACAACACTGCAAGAAATGACACATTTCTTGCAAGGGAATGCACTGTAGGTGATGGGAATAATTTATCCCAGTGCCAAGATATGAAAATATGCTCCAGAATCTTCCTTATTGATCTCCTAAGGGAAGGGAGGCTCCCTCGTCTGAAAAACAAGCTCCGGAAGTGGTGTTGTGAAACCTCCATTGCAACACCCCACAACACAACGTTATACTTCTGCAAAAATAATGTTGTAGCTGAAGGAGGATGCTTGGCATCAAACCTAGTTGTGGAGAAATATAGTACAAGCTCCCTCAAGAGGCCTCTCAAGAAAAGAGAAGGAATTCCTAAACATGAATGCCTTGTGCTAAGCAGCACAACAATCTCAACTAAATAGTTGGAGAAAGAAAAATAGTCTTGTAGACCAAAAATCCAATATTCAATCATGTCCTCTTATGGCTGCCTTGCCCTCCTTTTAAACAAGTGTGAGCCTTCTTGCCTTGGGCCCCACTCTTTAGGGTTTCCTCCACCAAGGAATCTTCCTACTACTTGCACTGTGTTGTCTCTATGGATGATCTCCTCCTCTCATACCAGTGCTGTTGACTTGGTCAAAATTGTCCTTATCCTCATGCATTTGTCCCTATTTACACATGAGAGTGTAAAATCAAGCTAGCATTATGATCCCTTTTCACATTATGAGGGATTTTATTCTTATTTCTGAAATGTATGGGCCTCATTACCCATTTATTCATCTCCTAAGAGAAATCAGTAAAAATCAATATTCCAATTAGCTACATGCGAATTTTGGAATATTACATTTCTACGCACTATCTGTAACTGTTAGCACCCTTTTTTCCTGCAACATAGTCAGTTCTATACCTCCTAATGAATAAGAGTTTGTTATATGACCGTTACATTATGAGCTGCAATAAAATGCTAGTTTAAATGATCCTATAATTGCTTCACAACGACTATTCCAAACCTTAATGCATCGAGCGTTACTTCTTTTGGAAACGTTTGAATGTTTCCTAGAATTTGTGAGACCTACCATCTTTCTTATTCTCATCTGTTAGTCAGAAATCTGTTTCCTCACAAAGAGATTCAAAAATTTGTTTTCTCACTGAGAAACTACCCTAGCGCTCCACTAGTCTGGTGTTGAAACTTGATCTCATGATGTTTGTGTGAGGATTTTAACCAATTTGAGGCATATTATTTCCCTAAAAAAATCATAATCATTGCTCTCATATTCACTGCAAAATCCTACCTCTGCAGTCATTTTATTGAATGAATAGAGCTTGTGACACTAGATTTGAATCGCTTTATTTTCTATAAGATGAGTTTGCACCAGCTAGTTACACATATAAAATTGATTACTAAAGCCACTGAGAGAAGGGTACAAATAGTTTGTAACTCTTAAAACCATATTGGATCACCTACCCCTCGACATTGGTGTCTTCTACCTCCTCAACATACATCCCACCGTGGAGCACCTCCCTCCTATACATACAACCCACCGTCGAGTGTTTTACATTGTAAAGCACTAGTTTCAAACTTCGGCCAATTTAAGATCTGATATCTATATATATGAGACATCTATGCCAACATAAATGTGTTTTTATAGCACATACACAACAGTAGCATAAATCTGGAATACATTAATGCATAAATAATTGATCCATTTATGTTGAAGACTGTGCAAGTTGGTTTATGCTCTCCATAATTTTGGACTCCTTTCAAATTTATTGAATGCCACTTTTTGGATCTTTGCTACATTGAAATCATTGCAACGGTGGGTTCAAGAGTGAATTTTTTATAGATTGCTAGATGGAGTGATAATCTTGACTCAATACCCTCATATTATTGTTCCCAGGTTTCGCTTTGGAGAAGATAATATTCTCGTCAATTTCTAGATTTGTATGGCTTAAAGCTAAGCACACTCATGAAGTAGTACATCTGAAGCATTGTTCAATAGGCACACGTGTGAGCTTCCTATAAGGATTGAAGCAATGAGTTATAATATTCTTTGTGCATATTATCAGTCTCTATACATTTTATTGCTATGAAATTTGAGAATTAGTTAATTAATGTATTAAACCATTTATGTATTCCTTCAGAGGGTCGTAAAACACGAGAGTTTGAATGTTGGGCTTGTAAACACCAGAAATTATTTCAACTTAGACTTATATGTGCGCTATATCGGTTTGGTCTCCGTAAGAAAGGATTACAATTGACATTTTTTATATTTGGAATATTCAATAAGCTCACATTTATCTAGTCTCTCTAAATTGTTGAGTCTTTTTCTTTTCCTTAGAAAAGTGCCAAAATTGATAATATATTAGAGCTATTAAATACTCCAATACATTCTACTATAGATGAGGTAAACATTAGCAAGAATATTCTCTATGATATTAAAATATGTCAGAAAAATGCACATGAAAAGATTGACTTTTTGCAGCTTGAGTCTGAGCTTTTCAGTAAGAATAATTCCAACAGTGGAGTCATCATTATAAACCTATTTAGAACATTGAGATAGACTCACATTGATCCAGTGGATCAGTTTTATGCTAAAAATTCAAATTTTTCGGAATGGTCTGGAACCTGAACGATTGCATATATCTCGTTGTCCTGAATCTGGCACAACTCATTTCGCGAAAAACCAAATCCATATGCTCATGTAATCATGCTTTATTCATTTTTGGAAACAACATTTTTTTTGGTTTTGGGTACAAGGCTGCACAGTTAGTAGTTAGTACTGCTAATTAGACCTTGACTTTATAGGCTGACTGTTTTTGGTTGGCAACACTTTTCTTACTACTTTTCAAGATTATATTTGCTGTGAAATGGAGAGATTTCAATGGTTTAGGAGGTTTGTGAATTGGACCAACCAGTAGGCACCACGTGGGCCAACCTGAGATTTCCACATGGCCTCTTGGTGGCCACCAAAATTTTGGTAAGATTGAAAATCAACCCAGGGAGTCGAACATGAGACCTCTGTTAACACAGCCAAGTAAACCACCATGTCCTCTACGGTTCTTACCCTTATAGGGGCTCACTTCTATACAAAATTTATTATTATGGCATGTAGGGGTTGGGACTAGGGTTAACCGTCGACCACGGTCTACAGACCAGGGTTAGGGGCTAACCCTAACCCCACAATATGTGTTAATGCATTACCCACATATACCAAAGTTGGCATTGCAATGCTATGTCATGGCAGATATTTGTATAAATAGGGCACTAGGTTCTACATCATATTCAAAACATGCATGTGATTCTAAAGCTTTTGACTTGGCTACCAAAGAATTTTTGGCACGACACTCATTTGTGTTGTGGTTGGGGCTCTTGTGGAACTCACACCACTTTCTAGTGTCCTTCGACTTCATGGTGCTATTTTTTACTTGTGGATTCGATGTTTTGTACTCGATCACTCCACCTTCACTTTTTACTTTGTTCTATGATTTTGCGGTACCTTTTCCCTGCTTTGAATTCACATATCCAAAATTTCTCTTCTTCTGCTTAAATTCTACTTGATCCTCACAACATATCGGTACATTGAACCAAGCGAGGAGATGTGTAGGAACTCCATTTTTTCATGGATGTATTTGTGTAGAAAACCATAGTACATGAGTATTAGATGTTGCTCAAAATACTTGATACCCAACTTTGTTAATAGGTATGGAAAATGTTTGTGAACTCTGATACATCTTGGTCCCTTTTTTGTTGTAGTGTAGTCCACTTTATGTACTTATCTTCATAGATTTCGACAGGGTAATATTAATCCTTGATGACATATTAGAAATAATTCTAAGAGGGTGCAACTAAAAAAAATTAGGATTCCTTCATCTCCCTTTTCTCACAGTAAGTTTCCCACCAATCCTTGACATGGGGGGCAGGTTTGAGGAGTGAAAAAGTAACCTTTTCCTTATAGGAAAAATTATGGACTGAAAAATATCCTTCTAGCATATTTAACCATCAATCTAGGGCATCTATATCTATTTTTCCTTCAAATATAGGAATTTCAAAGTTAACTTGTATATTTAAGGTGGTGGCACCTCTGAAGGATCTAGGAAAAATTGTCCATCGTCTCATTCATTTGTCACTCAAGAGCCTCTTCGAGCAACATTTTGTAAGGATATATTTCTCCCTCACTTTTATTTTCTTCATCCATGGGAAGCCATTGGGGTCTGCAAGACTAACCTTGCCATTGGGGTCTGCTCTCTCCTTACTCTCTTTCTCCTTACCTTCCTTGTACATAGAATGGTATTATATATCTCTTAAGAGCCCAAAACTGAGGAAATATATCCTTATCTCTGATTTTAAGGAGGAAATAATTCTCATATCCCTCAAAATTTTCTGATGAGATTTATATGGAGGTAATATGTCAATCTCTACTTTCAAGGGCCTTATCCCCAAAACCTTAGGGATGAGAATAATATATCAACTTCAATATGAAATTAGAAATTGAATTTTTTGAATTGTTGAGGAAAAATCCTCTAAACATTTTCAATTTATATTTTACAAATATATGAGCACATTTAATTAAAAATAAACACATCCTCAACCTAGGTTTAACATGAGTATATCTTCTTCACAGTGCTCCTTGGGTTGTCTAGATCCTCCTGGATCACTAACCTTGTTGGGGACATGCACAAAAAAATAGAGAAACAACAGACCGCTCTAATACCAATGATCAAAATTTAAGAAGGAATGAAAAAAAATACAAATTTAAATAAAAACATAGATATGAAATGAAAAAAAAAATCAATTAATAAATAACATCTACTGAAATTTTTTTACATGCATAAAAGAAACAAACTAGCTCGAGCAATGGTAGCTCATCTTTGAGAAGAGATGTGAAAACCAAATGCCTTTTGAACTACATTAAAATGAGGCTTTGAGGATTTTTTCTCATGAAGAAACAATGAGAAACCATAAACATCCAAAAAGATAACCCTAGGAAATGAAGTGCACAAATTTGTTGGGCCCCGAGGGGGTTAGTTCGAACCTCAAATTTCCATTATCGTAATTTGGGAATACAATTTCCATTTGGTGCAAAATAGCTAGTTAGAAAGTTCTTTATGAGAAAAATAATTTCCGACTACAAATGGAAAGTGCTCAACCCCCATTTTCCTATTTCCCCAAAAAACATATCATTTAGGGCCTCAAAACTACTCCGAACGTTTAGGACCCTAAAACTGCTAAAAATAGAAAGTTTGTTGGAAAATAGGAAACTGAAAGGAAATAATTATGGGGGTCCAAGTGGAATAGACAAGTGGTCACCAATATCCACTTCGATCATTGTTTTTGGTAGCCTGTTATTCCTGTGCATGGATAGGACTTAATACAATATAAGATGGATACCATGTATGAATACAAGTATCGTTTCTTCTTTCCCACACTTTCACTCTTGCATGTCTTCATGCAAATAAGGTAGAGTTGGAAGCATAAAGTCACCTATTTTTTAAATACAACTAGCCTGCATTGTTGTACGAAGAATATGGGACATATGAGTGCAAAAATGAGATGTCATGCTTGTCATCAATCATTAAACTAGCACTTCTTTTGAGCATGCTCATTGACAGGTGAAACACCTTTCTTAACCTTCTAATCAATAGTTAGAAACATAAAATTTATCTTCTACACAACCATGAAAAATGTAAAAAATTTGTAAGGACTATGAATTTTCATTAAATTATTATCTTGTCACATGGAAACAAGGCCATCAACATTATTATCACCATGACCTCTCGAATACTTGAAATTAATCCATTCTAGAAGAATATTATATCAACCTTTAAAGGTAGAAATTATTTATTAGTTGCTAAATAATGTTACCCAAGAATATATAAAGTTTCAAAAGATAAACTAGCCTCTATTTCAAGCATTTTCTAGAAGATAAGCTTATATATAGAGAGGAAGAGGTGAGGGCATGTTGTCGGTGTAGGAGCATGACTTCCCATTGAAGGTAGAATGTATAAAAGCATCAAAAATCTAAATGAATAAATTATACCCACATGGATTGGGTTTGAAATAATCATAGGAGGAAACTAGGATCTTAATGTTTCATAATATACAATGGGCACAATGGAGTTGTTTAAGTATTGGGGACTAAGGGAAAAAGATGTAAATAGTCAGGACTTTTGCAAATGATGAGAAAGAATCAAATCGTGCTTGCGAAGTAATGTATACTAGTTGGTTGTTGGGAGATGAGGGTTGAAAGAGATTTGAAAGATAGAAACAAGATGAAAAAAAATGCAAGACTCATAATAGTCTCTTATCATTATCTCCTAATATTTTAACAAATAAAAAGGTTTCAAGCTAATTTCTACCTCAGGTTTTACCTCAAGATTTTGATGTTTCTAGGTGCGTTAATAAAGGAAATCTAAATATGAAATAGAGACTTTGTTGAGTTGATCTAAAATAGAGCACTCATGTATTTCAATTTTTGTGTTGAAATGCCAATGACTACTAACTGCTAACTATGTGAGGTTGACTACTTTAATGTTGACTACCAATTGTGTGAGGCTAATTGTTGTGTTGGATTTAATACAAAAATGATGAATTTTATTGATAAATATTATTTTGTAGGGAAAATATGAACAACATACCATCTTGTAAAAACACCATGAAATGAAGTAACAACACTTGTGGATTATCAACATGGTTTTTGAAGCTTTTGAAAGGGTGAAGGCTAAAATTGTTGTTGCACTAGTTGTCTGAAAATTGGTCTACTTATTCTTAATTGAAAAAATGAAAGGATGCAAATGTTGTGGAGTTCTTCAACAAATATTCATTAAATCTGAACCTGTGGTATAACTATTCCAATGAATAAATGTGCTAAATTCAAGCATGGAAAGAGATGATTGGATTACCATCCATTAATGCATGCCATTAACCAACATGAGACAACTCAATATTGATTTCAACAAGCATCAACATACCTTAGTACATCTTATTAGGTATGAATAGAGGTGCTAAAGTCGAGTCACCCTCAATATTTAACAATAAGGGGTAATTAATGTATTCCCAATTGCGTTAGCTAGATAACCTTCCATTGATGTATGCAAGAATCAAATTACTAAAAAAAATATCTAACCTTGAACATGTTAGGTCACCATAATTTTTTAGATTGGCAAGACCAAATGTACAGGGGTAACATCAAACCAGTCTTTGGAGTCCTAGGACCTAGCCTTCCTAGACTCAGAGAGGGCTCTCTCTATGTTTGTGTAAAGGATGTAACTTGATAGCTTTTAGGACTTGATTTTAGGCTAGTTATAAGGATTAGGGTTTGTTTGTTTGTTTGTTTGGTTGGGTAGGTTGTTAAGTAAAATAGATAGAGTAGAAGAGGCTTATACCATTGGGCTATGGTCTGCAAAAGGTCTAGAAAGGTACAAAAATAGGTCAAGGATGATTTAGAGGGCAATCATAAAAAAGCTAAATGAATCTTCAAGGCTTAGGTGAGTGGAGTGAACATTAAATTGTGAACAAAGTAGGTGAAAACGACAGTTAAGAATTATTTTTCAAATACTAAAACAAGAAAGGCCTCTAATAATACTATGCATGAAGACAAAACCAAAGATATGGCATACCATACTTCTTTAACCAAACCCTAGAAAGTAAACATCAAGGTAACTATCCGACAAACCCTAGAGAGCAATAAACTTGTATAGTCTCTAGTGATTTCACCTTCAGGAAAAGAAAACATATAAGATAACATATAGTAATGATAAAAGAAAAGGAAATCCTAAATTCCTTAATCATACTACAAAGACCTTCAAAGCAACCATTTAAGATGAAACAAAAGGGCAGGGCAAAACATAGACCTCTTCAACTAAACCCTAACTAGCAATACTTCAAAGCAAAGACCTCAAAAAAAATGTTTAAGTGATTCCAAAGGGTAGAGCTAACCATAAAATACTTTGACACTGACTCCATTAAATCATTCTTTAGATGAACAAGATGAGTGGGTTTAGAGAGAAACTAAGAATTCTCTAAACTGACATAGGAGAGGAAAACATGAGAGCAATAGAAGCAAGTAGACTTAATGTGTTTTTGACAGCAAAACTTAAGCTAAAATTTCTATTCTATTGCAAGAGAAATATGAAAAAATATTTAAAACATAATATAACAAGAAAAAAATGAGAAAACCATCACCATTAGCTATGTTCATGAATCATGCAAAGTGCTTGTCTCATTGATATTCAATTCAAATCCTTCATAATGCTCCAAAACCAAAACTCCTCACAACTCAAATTCTATGAGGTTTTTATCCACAATCAACAAACATGTACAATGAGGCCTAAATGTTTTATTTAACAAGCAAGGAGGACCAAAACCCTAACTAGGGTTTCCAAAATGTCATAAATACATCATAAATGCCAAATTTGTCCATTAAGACCATACAAGGCCCAAGGCACTTTTTACCTAATGCAATAAATGAAAGATAACTTCTAATACCTAAATTTAGCAAAAAATGACTTTGAGGCTCCTCAATAACTCCAAAATATATTCAAGTGTGTTTTTTTGACTTTTTAGGCAAGGGCGTAGTGCTTGCACCGGAAAAATAGGTCACCTTGCAGCTATGTTTTTAAGGCCTTTCTGGTGTCCGAATGAGCTCCATGATAACTCATTGGAAATATTTTCAAGTATAATTTCCAAAAATGCCTTTATTTTTTCATTTCATTTCCATTTTCCTTCCAAAAAACCAAATCTCCCAAGACTGCTCAGGGTGTAGCGCCAGCCCTAAAAATAGGGCAAAAAGGTGGTTTTTTGGGTGTTTTTGGCACTTTTGGAGGACTAAATCTGCTCCAAATGATCTAAAATTTTGTGTGCATGATTCCCTTGGCCTAATGAATCCAAAAATGTAAAGTTTTAATTCAATGTATTCCTCAAGAAAAAGCGCAGTGCCAAGGGCATTGTGCCCTTGGCACTTTAAATCAGTCAAAAACCAAACTTTACAAAAACTTGCCAAAATTTGAAATTGTCTTGCTCATGGTGTTTTGGATGATTGTCGGTATAGATCAGCTAGGTTTTCAAGGTTTTATTTGTCTTATTTACCCTTTGGTAGGTTTTAGTCATCAGTAATTTTTTCTAGTTGTTGATGACTAAATACTTGTCCTAGATTTCTAAAAACAAGATTCATGAATATTGTGAGTTTTAGAAATATCACTGCTTTCATTATCCTTAAAAAAAAAATTTCACTATTCTACTACTCTGCCATTCCCTAGTTATCCTACCACTCCTATAATACCCCTCATGGGCTCATGCCAGTCATTTTTGTCTCATTTTCACACCCATAACCTCAGTACTCTGATTTTCCTATGCTTAACCCTTCCACTTTCCATCTAGGATTTCCAAACAACCTATCCTTTCCCATGTTCATCAAATGCCTCAAGCATTGATGGTCTTAAATATATCTCTTTAGGCTCTTTAAATAAATCAAGTACATTGGATTTTGGATCTTCAATACATAAATTTGTCAAAAAACTCTATTTTTCATACTTGAAGACCCTAAGCCAAGATTTTAGTCAAAGACCAAGTCAAAGAGCCTTCCACTAGGTCACTAGGGTTTCATAGGTTGTAGGGTTATCTTTGGTGTTCCAAATCACTATTTTTCATGTGCTAGAAGCTTAATCAAAAGGTAAAAAAGATCAACACCTATTTTTCCAAGTCCGATTAAGAAAATATCCAAGGAGGACTGCTTTGCCACGAAAAAAATTCTACAAAAATAAACTATGCATTTTGAAATTTCTACAGGAGTGTTTAAATAACTATCAGCGGAGAAATAGGTCAGGTAAGAGGCCTGCTGCTCATTAAAGGACATCCATAGAAAAGAAGGAGGAAGTCGCCTATGGTCAAAATAAGTCAGGGTTCCTAAGACTGATTGGGCCAGCAGTGCGCCAAGAAAAGAGCCAAGGCAGCAAATCACATGGGTAGAGGCACACCATCACAATCAATCATGAATCGAATATTTCTAGAAATCATGGATGCAAAAGGAAAAAGGGTGAGGTGAACTGAATAGAAATGAGTGAACTTGAAAGGGCTATAGATAACTTAGAAGACAACACTAATGATTCTTCTCAAACATCCCAGAAGCCTAATGTTTTGGAAATATAGTCAAGGGAGATGAAGTGAAAATGATAGGCCTCCATGATGACAACAGAAAAAAGGTTTGAAGAGACTTTGTAGGTGAATTCTAGGGTTTTCCAAGCTGAATATGTCAACACCATGAAGCATCAGACAGAACTAAATCATTATGTCAAGGCACCTACAAAAAATCATAAGTGGCCAAGAGGAGATATGGCAAACATGACTATAGTCATTGTAAAAGGTAAGTTTGTCATGCCCAAAAATCAGTGAAAAAGGGAAAAAAACTTGTTCTAAAGTCACCCATAGTCAGAAAGGTCAAAGGAGGTAAAAAAATGATTTCAACTTTACCATGCAAGAAAAAGAGGGTTTGACGGTGCTAAGTAAGCTGCCACCAAAGGAAAAGAGCCACTTAGAGGTTTTAAGTCACCTACAATAAAAGACAAAGAAAAATCAGTAAAGGTGACCAAGGGACAAAAAAATTAGAAAGTGGGTTTATAAGGGACAAATTTATTTTTCTAAGACTATAAAGAGCCATTTTATTTTATCACTTAGCTCATTTTTCACTTGCAAAGAGAGTGAAAATCATTCAAAGAGAAATTTTCTAAGTTTTGTGAAATTGTGATCAAAGTCACCTGGCACTACGCTTTGGAGCAGGAATTGCGCTTAGAGCATTTGGCGATGCTCTTAGGGAAGAGTCCACAGTTTTATTTTACACTACGTTGTGCTTAGAGGGGAACACACTGCACTTACAGCTGGGCGCTACCCGTTCGCCCAGGAGGAGGACCCGACAAACACAAAGGGCGTGAAGCATTGCGCTCAAGGAGACCGACAGGCCTACACGCAGGCAACGCTACACCCAGGAGACCGGCAGGCCCGCACGAATGGTGCAGCGCTATGTGTAGGAGCCCGTCAGGTTTGCACGCGGGCAAAACTATGCCCAAGAGGACTCGACAGGCCCAGATTTCTGCCTGACACTACGCTTAGGGAAGAAAACCTTCTTCTACTTGCAAAAGTTTCCAAAACACAAGAGAACACCCTCCAAGCTACCTTCAAGAACCTTCAAACAAGTTAAATTTGGTAGGTGCATGTTTTCCTTACCCCTCAAGTGGTTTTTATGATTTAATGGTTAAAGGAAATTGACCAAACCTTAGTCACTAGAAACCTTAGGTTCTCATGGAAAAATCTTTATTTTGACCTCCAAGCAAAAAATTATCAGTTAAGGGGGGTGTCAATTAGGGTAATTGCAATCTGTTCTAGATAAACCTTCATCAGAGCTCAAGGGGGGTCAATCGTAAACCCACACCTCAATCTCATTCATTTACCAGAACTGCCCACCCCATATTTTCATTTCATTCCTCCTACCAAGTTTCACAAGCAGGCCTAAGTTTTTCTAAAGGCAGCCCTAGTCACCATGTGAGGAGAATAAGGGAGTGTGGACAGTGAAAGAGGTCAAGTGCCTACGAGGAAAAAACACAAGGGTGGTAAGGTTAATAGACTTGAAACCCAAGACACTGTGGAGATTACTGCCTCTCCCATGATTCTCACATGTTTTCATAATGTAGGGTGTTTTCAGTTCTATGAAAGGGTCAAACAAGTGCAAAATCACCCAGAGCTCACAAGGTTATTCATTCTTAACCTGCATAAAAAACAATCAGGCTTGGTAAGGGTGACCTTTTAACTCTCATCAGATACCATTTCTCAAGCTACTAGACTTCCTGATGTTGGTGAAAAATGGTTCAAGAGAGAAAAACTGGACATGAGTTGCTATGAACCTTTCCTCAAGCCTAGGTACAAAGAAGGCTGCAAGACTATTTTCCCTTTCTCACACTTACTAGAGAGGTATTCACCCCTAATGAAGGTCATCATGAAATACTTTACATGTGAGGGGAGATACTCTAGGCTCTACTCTTACCATATCATATTACTCATGCATTTAACTAGGGTCAAGACGCTTCTTTTTCCCTATTACTTGTATAGGAGTATCGACAGGATGTATTCTGTTGTCCGAAGGAGGAGTTATACCGAGCAAATGCAGAGCTTGTTCCACCACTCCTTGATCAATATGGTGGTACTACATTAGTTGGATAAAAAGGGCATACCTTGGGATGTGTTCATTGCTAATGAAATATTCACAAGCCCACATCCTCATCATTAGCCTAATTTGGCCTCATCATCTCACCCTCCTCCCTCCAATCCTCTATCACCTCCTACTGACCAAACCTCATCATCTACCCCAGTATACTCTCCTCAAGAAAACCTCCCTTCCCCATCTTCTCCTAATGCATTAGATCAAGAAGGAAGTGGCAGTGAATAGTCAAGCCAGAATGAGGGTGAGGATGACAATGAGTCAAGCTAAAATGAAGATGAGGGTGATGATGAGTTAAGCCCACAAGAGGTAGAAAAAATGGAAACAAGGAAAGGTGACGAAAATGAATAAAATGAAGAAGCTGGTAGTGGGAATGGATCAAGCAAATATGACAAGAAATCAACAATGAAACAGAGGCCATGGAGGTGGATGATGATGAAAAAGAGGTAAGTGATGAAAAAAGTAGCAATCACACTGAAAATATTTAGGATGAGGAGGAAGAGGATAGCATGGGCACAAATGAGGCATGTAACCAAGAAGCAGAGGATGAAGAAAGCAGTGAGACTAAGAGCCCTAATGACAATCAAAATAGTGAGGCTCTCTGCCGTGACAGAGATGAGGGAAAATATAAAGAAAGCAGCCAAAATGAAGATGATAACTATGTAGAAAATGAAGAAGAGGCTAAAGATAGTCATGACTGTCATGATAACAGTCATGACAGTCATGAAGACAACAAATAAAATCAAGAGGCTAGCAGCGAAAATGAAGGTCACAACAATGATGAAGGCAAATACAATGAAGAACAAGATGAGAGTGCACAAATAAGTGAAGAAGCCAGCAGTGAGGCTAATGTTGAAGGAAAATAGGTAAACAACAGCAAGGATCATAGCCATGAGGAAGACACCAACAAGATCACAGGAAAACCACTTCCATTGACATATCAAAGAGTACAAAGGCTTGTGTTTGCTGCCTCTAAAAGGAAAGGGACCATGACATCCACCTCATCTCAACCACTAGACAAAGGCAAACAAAAGGTAAAGGAAGAATAAGAAGGTCATGAGGTTGAGAGGGAGTTTGAAATCATTCATATTGATAGTGATGAGGAGAATGAAGCAAGGATCTCAAACTTTCTCATCCAGAAAAAAAATTCCCTCACTGAAGACCTCCAAGAAAATCTAAATAGGGCCACGAGTGTGAATGATGCCCTTGAGATGGAGAGCACACAGCTAGAAGCACAAATTTCCATTTATGAGACTATAGCGATTAGGGCCCGGAAAGAAGCCCAAATGGCACAGGTAAAGCTAGAAGAGTTCATGGGCACCTATGAGGAGAGTGAGGATAAAGAAGGAGAGTCTAGGAGGAGACCTAGAACCATGGGGTTGAAGAAGGCATTGGCAAAACAAAGGGAACAAGAATCAGCCTTAGCAAAACAACTCCCTCTAGATGAGCTATTAGCCATGGAGATAGCACATGATCAGGAGCCTTGGTTGGAAAGAGCCAACGTACACTTGGAGGCTAAATTGAAGAAAGAAAATCAATATCTTGATCTCCAAATAAAGATGACCAAGCATTATGCCCGAAGGAACCAAGTTGCAAGGGCTAAACTCAAAAAGGCCCAAACCAATATCCAAGCACTCAAAGAGGAAAAAGGCCAAGATAACCTTGGAATCTTTGCACAAGCTTCTCTACGGGTCTCTCAAACCCCATGAGGCACATATCCACCAAATTTGAGAAATTTTTGACAAATTTTAGTTTTTTATGAATTTGGAGGCCTCTAAGCGCAGCACCCCTAGCGCTACACTTTCATCTCAGGCACCCTCAATAGAAAAACTTAGCATTTTTGGAATCCTCACATCTAGTACGGTATTCACACCAAATTTCAGAGCATTCAGAGAATTTTAACCTCTCAAAAGGCCAAAAAACACCTCATTTTTCACCTTTCTACCTCATTTACAGACTTGGCGCTACACTTAGAGCAGTTTTGGAAAATTTTCCCTTTGGATAGGTTAATGGAGCTAAATCAAGAAACCAAGGGTATATTTGGAAAGTATACTCAGCCAAATTTCCAATGGGCCATCACAAAGCAATTTATAACATTGGGAAGGTCACCAAAACTTGGCTAGAAGTGGATCCATTTTCTACCCGGGAACGCGCTGCGTTTTCAGACCTTACTGTGCATTTTTGGCCAAAAGTCAAAAAAATATACTCATTAATTGAAAAATGATATTTTAATGTTTTTGAAGAATATCAATCCAATATTAGGTGCTAGGAGTTATTTTGGCATTTATTTCATGAGATATTTTGTGCCTTGGGCCTTACATGGTCTCTTGGGCATAAATGACATGTATGACTAGTTTCAACATTTTCAAACCCTAATTAGGGTTTTTCCCTCCTTTGCTAGATAAGTAGAGTGTGAGGGCTTCATTGTAAAATGCTGGCATTTGATGACTCTTTGGAGAAATACATAATTTTTTTGGAGATTGGAGAATAAATTGGAGTTGTGGAGTTTGTGAATGGCTTGTCTTGATTGATGATGGAGAAGGTTGCTTGCAGGATCCCTAAGATTGGTTAATGGTGATGTACTTCTATTAAGTTATTGTTTCCTTATGTATCATTGTGTTTCATCCTTCTAAATTTCAGTAGGACAAAGGTTTTATACTAAAAAATGTTTTTCAAAGGCACCTTAGCTTTGTTTGTTCTTCACTGCCTCTATGTTTTCCTCTGCTAGGTCATTTTAGAGAATTCTTAATTACTCTCTAGACCACCTAAGATTGTTTATTTCATGAATGGTTTAATACAGTAGGTATCAAATATGTTTTATGGTTATCCCTTCTTGTTTGATGTCACTAAAATATTGTTCTCCAGGTCTCTCTCTAAAGTACCACTAATTAGGTTTACCAAAGAGGCTATGTTTTGATCATACCCTTTGTCCATGCTTGAATAGTTGTTTTGGAGATATTTCTAGCTATGATCAATGATGTTTAGGCATTCCCTCTTCTTTGATTAAATTTATATGTCTATCTTAAATTTTTTCTAACCTTGAAGGTGAAATCACTAGAAGTTAAATGAGTTTCTTGCCTTCTATATTTAATTGGATTTTTTGTCTGAAATGCTTATTTTCTTAATTTGAATCAAAGAGTTATTGGTGTGCCGTGTATATTGATTACTTATTTATGATAAATGGTGTTGAAGTCCCTTCTTGTTCAAGTACATGACAAAGGATTCTTAATTTTCCTTTTCCCTACTTTGATTTCACAAAATCCCTGAAAATCCATCTAACCATGCTAGATTTGCCCTGTGATCCACCCTGATTTATTGTTGAAACTTTCATGAATTTTATTGACTCCATAGCCCAATGACTTGAAGATTCCTCACTCTATCTATTCTAATTGATAATATTACCCAACCAAAACAAACAAACAAACCCTACACTGAAAAAGTAGCCTAAAGTCAAAACCCTAAAAGCAAACAAGTTCACATCCTTTGCACAAATAGAGAGAGCCCTCTCTAAGTCCAGGAAGGCTAGGTCCTAGGACTCCAAATACTGGTCTGATGTTACCCTAGGCATTTGATCTCACCAATATAACAAATCATGAGAACCTAGCAGTAGGTTTAAAGAAAAAGGCACAATGTCCACCATTTCAGTGTCTTCAGTCCACTGTCATGTGCTCTTCTGTCATTAGTGTCATCAAGACTCTTTGAGCCACTATCAACATCCTTACTGTCATTTCCCTCTCTGATATCTTTATCACTGATGTGCCTCACTAATATCTTCTTCATTTACATTTGCTTCATAGCCTTTAATGCTCTTTTCTTCACTTCTTGATTCCTTATTTGCATCAATCCCTCAGTGCCTTTTGCATCACTGCCACTGTCTCTAATATTGTAAAACTTGCCTTGAGAGACCGGTAAGTCCCTATATTAATAGTGTAGCCCCTTATTATGTTATTGTAGCCCCCATTATTGCTATTATTGTACCCTTGTAACCCCCATTTTGTTATTATTGTGCCCTTAAATTATTATTGTTAGGTCGGCTAGGATTACATTGTGGCCCACTAGGATTACATTATGGCCCCCATGGACTCCTATATATAGAAAGGAGGTTTTTTAAACTGTATCATCCAAGAATTGTTCATTTATGTAATGTATTGGAGGTTGCCCCCTCGAAGTGGCTCATTTCTAAGGCATTGATATCTCTTTTCTTCTCTTTTTGGAGTTGGTTGGCCAACATTTGGTGTCGAGCTTTGGATTCTAGGGTTTCTGCTGCTCCAAACAAAGTCATCGTGGCATTTGCGCTATAATTTTTTCACAAAAGTTTGAAGCTGAAATTTCTGTGGTGCGAAGCCGAAATCCCGAGGAAGATCGTCGAAAAATTTCCGAGGCCTCACCAGAATACGTGACATGATCTCTGTGGAAGTCAGGTATTTTTTCAGGCTCTTAAACAGGTCATCGTGGCATTTGCGCTATAAATTTTTTTCTACGAAGGTTCAGAATCTGAAATTCATATGGTGCGAAGCTGAAATCCTGAGGAAATTCATCAAAAAATTTCAGATCTTGGTTCGCAATATTGTTGGAGATATGATCTGTGGAAGGTAGTGCTTTTTCAGGCTCCTGAATTTCATCTCAAAGAGGTGATCGTGGGAAAAGTTCAATAACTCTCTCTCTGAAGATTGGATTGGAGTGCCGTCAAAAGTGGTCACAAGTACACAGCCTGTAGTTTCTTCGCTATCAATTTCATAGACAAAGGACAAAACAGTGACACGTGGCAAGTCGTACAAGTTCGCTCTACTGAAACAGTCCAGAATTAGGTCATTGTGGGAGATTGGACACAACTATTCGTGAGAATCCAAATCAAATGTATATGTGGCATTCACAAGATAATGAGGGATACGTTGATATCGAAATTAAAATATTTAGAAGTGTTGCAAATGCGAGATAATCCATTTTCATTATCGAGCTCCTCAAAAGCAAGAGAAAGCCGTACTATGACACATGAAGAGGAAGAATTGCAGGATGAGATATCAAAATTACGGTACCAAGTACAACAAGTTTCGATCTTACGAAGAGAAATTGAAGATGAAATTGATGGTTTAAAAGCAGAAATGGAGGCTAATTTGGATGGTTTGAAGGATCAAATAATAGAAAATATGGATGATAAATTAGTGGAAGATCACATCGAGCATCAACAACAAGTTCTCCAACTCTCAAAGGATAACCCAACTTTGGTGCAGAATCTAATGAAACAACAAGAAGATCAACATGACATCGAAAGAAGTTATGAAGAAGTCATAGAAACAAGAACTCGACAAGTACGATCAATTTCAGAGTATCTCAGCAAGTGGAAGAACTTTCTTGTAGAATATTTCACATGGGAGGATGAGAATTTTATACAGAAGCATCAAGAAATAATCAAGCGTTGAGGACAACACTTGTTTGAAGGAGAGGGGCATGTTAAGTCCCTATATTAATAGTGTAGCCCCTTATTATGTTATTTTAGCCCCCCTTATTGCTATTATTGTACCCTTGTAACCCCCATTTTGTTATTATTGTGCCCTTAAATTATTATTGTTAGGTCGGCTAGGATTACATTGTGGCCCACTAGGATTACATTATGGCCCCATGGACTCCTATATATAGAAAGGAGGTTTTGTAAATTGGATCATCCAAGAATTGTTCATTTATGTAATGTATTGGAGGTTTCCCCTCGAAGTGGCTCATTTCTTTAAGGCATTGATATCTCTTTTCTTCTATTTTTGGAGCCGGGTTACACGATCGTAGACCTTAGGACTGTAATTGGAAATAAGATGAAGGGATAATGGAATTGCAGCCTTTTCAGTGTGATGGGACATAGTGTTATGAAGGAAAAGGGGTGAATCTAGGCATAGCCTTAGGAGAATGAACAAATTTCACCAATGCACCCTTCTGGCTATCAATTGTCTTCTTAGCATGCAGATGGAGAAATGTTTTAAACAGTGATGTTTAAGTATGAGAATTAGGGTTTCCTCCTTAGGTATTCGATTTCCCTTAATTAAAAGTCACCACAAATGCTTGACAAGGGCTTGATGAGATGTACCTACCCCTTAAAGATGTTTTGGAGAACCCCCAAGCAAGAGTTTGGAAGCCTTTGATGTGTTTTGAGTTGTTTGAGGGCTTAGAAGCCTTCTTGGCCAAACACGCAGTGCTTAGGCCAACGGTGCAACGCCGAAGGTAAGTTTACTTGGGCCTTTCAAGAAATTCGGGTAAAGGCACAACACCCTACCAGGTGCGCAACGACACTTACCAGGCGCGCAGTGTCTGTGTAAAATAAATAGGAGGAAAAATCCAGGCGTGAAGCACCCAACTCTAGGCACATAGCACCGAGCTAAGGGCACAATGCCAGGAAAAATTGTCCAAGTTTTCCCTGAAAACTCAAATTTTCCCATCCCTTTGAAACTTTTAATTCTGTGTAAGGCACCAATGATTCTTCTGAAGTGTCTATATGGGTTTTACCTTGTTTTTATTCCTTGAGGTATGAAAGGTTGAGTTTGGAAAATTTTTTGGGTGCTTACCCATCTTAGTATCTACAACCTAAGCTCAACTCATCCTTTCATTTGCAAGTGACTGAAAATCTTGAATTTACCTCTCTTCCTTTGTTTTCATGAGGCATGATGAATTCACTTTGGAAAAATTTGGGAGGACTGCACATGTCAACATTTTCATAACCCTCTTTGGCCTTTTTGCTTGTAGTTTGTAGGAGTTATGACCTTTTCTTGTCTTCTGATCCTGGAGATTTGAAATGTTTGTTTTAACACAGTAGCAGCTCAAAAATTTTCCTTTGTTATTATTATGGAGTCATTGCTCATTTTACCTCCTATAGCCACCTTTGATTGTATGTGTCTGAAAAACTATCTTTGACCTTTCTTTTGCTATTGATGCATGATAAGTTCATCCTTCACAAGCTGGATATCTGATCATAGTGATATCTTCAAAAATCCTTTTGCTTCCAGCATGAAACTCAACTTTGTATTTTTCACTTTGACTGGCAGTTTTACACTGTTTGTATGTAGGGCTGCAAGATATCTATATTGAGGAGCAGACCTCCTACCCTACCAACTTTCTGCTGATAGACTTATCAACACTTCTGCAAAAATTTCAATCTTTTGCATTACCTCATGTGTAGACTTTGAAACTAAATGGTAGTCTTGTTTGGAGATGATGACCTTGGAACACATGAAACCCTAATTGACCTAGTGGGGGTTCTTTGACTTAGTCTCTGACTAAAAATTGGCTTGGATTCTTCAAGTGTAAAAACGGAGTATTGACAAAGTGGTGTTTTGAAGATCCAAAATCTAATGTACTTGATTTATCTAAAGAGCCTACAGAGATATTTTTGATACCATCAATGTTTGAGGAACCTGGTGAACATGGGAATGTGTAGGCTTATAGCTAACCCTAGATGCAAAGTGGAGTTATGGGTAAGGGAAAAAACAGGGTAATGAGATCATAGGTATGAAAAAGGATGGAGATGAGTGGTGCAAGCCCATAAGGAATCCTTTAGGAGTGGCAGGGTGACCATGGAATGGAAAAATGGTAGAATAGTGAAAATTTTCTTATAACGATAATGAAGGTAGTGAGATTTCTAAAACTGACAATATTCAAGGAATTTTGTTTTTAGAAATCTAAAACTAATATTTAGTCATCTACAAATAGTAAAAATTATTGATGACTAACAGTGGCTCCACTTGGGGAGGGCAACTCCTTTTTAGGAGGTGTCAAGGACCTTAGAGTTCAGATCTCTGAGTTTTGTAGATGAGTGTCTTACTTGTACTTGGTATATCCTTTTTCTTCAATAATTAATAGTGGCTCCACTTGGGGAGGGCAGCTCCTTTTTAGGAAGTGTCCAGGACCTTAGAGTTCAGATATCTGAGTTTTGTAGACTAGTGCCTTACTTATACTTGGTAGATCCTTTTTCTTCATTCCCTGATGTTATCTTGAAGCTATGATCTCAAAATTTGAAAGACATGTTTGCTTCAGTCTCAGTTCTACCTACCTATCTTACTTTTCCTAAAAACATTTCTTATTTTGGGTGCACTTGGACTCGCAAACCCTTGACATTATTTTCTTTTGAAAGCATAAAAAAACTATCTACTTGTACCCTTACCACTTCCAAGAGTTCAAATTAGGCTAATTAACTCCCTTATTCTCTACCTAGTCTACTCATCTTTCAATATTAAGTTTTTTGATAGACTTTATTGTCTAACCTATTGACATGAAATTGAAAACGTGACCAAACCAAGGTTAAGAAATCTGATTTGTCATGGGCTGCGGAATTTTGGACAATCTACACACAGATATTATTTTTGTACAAATGAAAACTAGAAACTTGAGGGTTGTGATTCAGAATTGGTTATGCATCCCTCTCCTTTCTCTTTGGTTTAGATTTTAAGCTTTGGGAATCAGCATCTTTTCCTAATTTAATATGTTGACAAGCCAAGTTTATGTAGTTTAGAAAATCTTATTTCACTAACCTATCAGCAGAAATTTAAAACATGTTCAACCATGATTAGGCTAAATGACTGAACAAGACTTTCTTTTTCAAGTAGTGGTATTTAGAATTGCACACTTTCAGAAGTACTCTTTTTTGGTATGGGACTGTACTTCTTCTTTAAAACTTCCCTCTTTTTCTTCTTTTCTCTGTTTTTGTGTTTTCATTTTTCAAAACAATTTAAAACTAAAAAAAATGCTCAAAGTGCTGAGCTTATTTGCATACCTATCTATCCTAATATAAATTTACATATGATAAATACTTATTTGGTGAACTCACTTTTTCAATATAACCAATAAAGTAGATGATTCCATGAGTGATCTTTGTTTAGCTCTTTGAGTGTGCTGAAACAACAATAAGGCCATTCCCCTCTCACTTGCTTTTGAACAACAGTGGTCAAAATATCCTTTATACTCTGCAACAAACTACTCTTGACATAGCATGTTTCCCTTTTAGATGCTTCTAAGAAACAACAAAGGGATCTTGAAATAATACCTGGCTTAGAGGATTTGAATAACCTTCATCCTGGACTAATCCTTCCTCCACTTGGCTAAGATTGGGATTCTTTTGGGAAAGAATATCCACCTCTTCCTCTTGATCATCAGCACTGTCAACCTCATCATATATTTCAATGTTGTCCTCTAGAAAACCTGATCTATTCTGATTGAGTGAGTTGAATTCTATGTGAAGACCATCATGTTGATGAGCAGGATCACTCTTTGGCAAAAAATTGTCTCGAGAAGGCAGTGCAACAACTCTCCCGTGTTTATCAATTTCCAAGCCTTCATCTGTGATTTGAAATTCAATGGGAATTGGTGGCTGCAAATCTGAAGTTGAGGAGAATTCTATGTCAAAAATTATTTCCTCAATCATTTCAGGAAAATATTTCTCATTAACAACTTGCTCAAGAAGTTCATTATCTTCCCCAACCTCAACATCAAAACTGAAAGACTGTTGATTTCCAATCACATGAAAGTTATTTTTGATGGACTAAAATGAAGTATAACAAAGAGTCAGAGATCCTTCACTTACTTCCAAATCTTCTAGAATTTCCTCATCAATGTCATAGTTGATATGTATTGGCCGATTATTGTTTTCAAGTAGATGAAACTGAACTTCATCCCACAAACCAACTATTGATTGCTCTGCAAGATTAGCTTCTGTTTGGAGAACATAACCATCATCATACTGATCAAACTTCAGAAAATCATCAACATAAGTTATCTCACCAATAAAACATATTGGATTATCAATTTTTTTTTCCTTGAATTTATCTACAAATCCCTTTTCTGATCTATGGTAGCTGGGATTAGCATGAGAATAAATAGAAATGTTCTTTTCATATGAAGGTTTAGAGGCTGGCTAGATGTTTATAATCTGATTTATTTCCTCTTCAGTTAAAAGAGGAGGCACATTTATCTTTCTTTGGATAGCACTACAGAAGTTCTCTTTTTCTTCTAAAGGTTGATTCTGAGGAAAAATGTCTTCTTGAGCCTCACCTATAAGAGATGGTGAAACATCACTTGTGCCTTCAGAGAGATCCTATGGATTTTCTTTCATTTATTGATTGATTTCATCCTTAGACAACTCCTCTTCGCTATCATTATAGATGATTTGAGAATGAAATTCATGAACTACTTCTAATAGGATTTTAGGTTTCCAATTTCCCAAATCTTCATCAATGTTTACAAGGTGTTATATGAGATCTTCAAATTGATCACAACAATTTTCAGTTAATGATAAAGATGAAAAATTTTATTTATAATGTTCATAAAACACCTTCTGGAAATCCTTTAAAAAAAACAAGCTACCAGGGTCTAGGCCTTCATACCATTTCTTTGCCTTTCCTTCTAATGTCCCTACGAAAATTTTCATGAGGTAGTCCTCATGCCATTCAACTTTTAACCTCCATCCATGTATATGAAATTTGATGATATGTAACAAGGGGTCATCAAATTTTTCATCTTGAAACATAGGCAGGTTTGAAACCCAATCTATCTGAGGCATTTTGTGTGGAAATCTAGGGATGTGATCTCTGTTCATTGGAGCATATCTCTGTTGTATCCTTGGATCCATATTTGTCAATCAAAAGGGTCACTGCATTTTTTCAACTAGTCTAGAGTCTTGTACCAGTGGATTCTTTAGGTATATTGACAGTTGTGGAGTCACCAGTTGGAAGGTTTCAACTTTTTTGTCCACCATCAACATGATTAATGCATTCCTAGGGGAATCTATGAGAACTAGTGGGTTAACAGGGCTACTGAAGACCAGTGGAGTCACTAGCTGGATGATGCTTACTATTTTAAGGATTTAACTTTTATCCACCATCAACAACTAAATACAAATCTAAGGATGTTTGTGGGTTATCTGAGGTCCTAAGGAATACTTAGGTTGTCACTGACTCAGAAGGTTCCACCGTGATCGCCATTATGTTAGGTCCCCGTAATATGTTAGATTGGCAAGACGAAATGTACAAGGGTAACATCAACCTATCCTTTGGAGTCCTAGTACCTAGCCTTCCTAGACTCAGAGAGGGCTCTCTCTATGTTTGTGTAAAGGATGTAAATTGATAGCTTTTAGGTCTTGATTTTAGGCTACTTATAAGGAATAGGGTTTGTTTGTTTGTTTGGTTGGTTGGGTAGGTTGTTAAGAAAAATAGATAGAGTAGAAGAGGTTTATACCATTGGGCTATTGAGTCTACAAAAGGTCTATAAAGGTACAAAAATATGTCAAGGATGCTTCGGATGGTAAGTATAACAAAGCTAAATGGATCTTCAAGGCTTAGGTGAGTGGAGTGAACATTAAATTGTGAACAAAGTAGGTGCAAAGGGTAGTTAAGAATCCTTTGTCAAATACTACAACAAGAAAGGCCTCTAATAATACTATGCATGAAGAAAAAACTAAAGACAAGGCATACCATACTTCTTTGACCAAACCCTAGCAAGTAAACATCAAGGTAACAATCCGGAAAACCCTAGAGAGCAATAAAATTGTATAGTCTCTAGTTATTTCACCTTCAGGAAAAGAAAACATATAAGATAACATATAGTAATGATCAAAGAAAGGGAACTCCTAAATTCCTTAATCATACTACAAAGACCTTCAAAGCAACCATTTAAGATGAAACAAAAGGGTAGGGAAAACCATAAACCTCTTCAACTAAACACTAACTAGCAATACTTCAAAGAAAAGACCTCAAAAACAATATTTAAGTGATTCCAAAGGGCAGGTCTAACCATAAACTAATTTTGCACTGACTCCATTAAATCATTCTTGAGAAAAACAAGTTGTGTGGGTTTAGAGAGCAACTAAGAAGTCTCTAAACTGACCTAGCAGAGGAAAACATGAGAGAAAGAGAAGCAGACAGACTTAATGTGCTTTTGACAACAAACCTTAAGCTAAAATTTCTATTCTATTGCAAGAGAAAGATGAAAAAATATGTAAGACATAAGATAACAAGAAAAAAATGAGAAAAGCATCACCATTATCCATGTTCATGAATCTTGCAAAGTGCTTGTCTCAATGATATTCAATTCAAATCCTTCACAATGCTCCAAAACAAAAAAATCCTCACAACTCAAAGCCTATGAGGTTTCTCTCCACAATCAACCAACATGTACAATGAGGCCTCAATGTTGTATTTAACAAGAAAGGAGGACCAAAACACTAACTAGGGTTTCCAAAATGTCGTAATACATCATAAATGCCAAATTTCTCCATTATGACCATGCAAGGCCCAAGGCACAAAATATCTAATGCAATAAATTCTAACAACTAACTTTGGAAAAAACTGACTTTGAGGCTCCTCAATAACTCCAAAATATCTTCAAGTGTTTTTGTTGAGTTTGCAGGCAAGGCCACAACATTGAGGTCCAAGGGCGCAATGCCTGCACCGGAAAAATAGGTAACCTTGCAGCTGAGTTTTGAAGGCCTTCCTGGTGTCCGAATGAGCTCTATGATAGCTCATTGGAAAGATTGTCAAGTCTACCTTCTAGAAATGCCTTTATGTTTTCATTTTGTGTCCATTTTCCTGCCCAAAAACCAAATCTCCCAAGACTTATCAGGGCACAGCGCCAACCTTGAAAATAAGGCAGAAAGGTGGTTTTGTTGGTGTTTTTGGCACTTTTGGAGGACCAAATCTGCTCCAAATGATCTGACATTTTGTGTGCATGATGACCTTGGCCTAATGAATCCAAAAATGTGAATTTTTCCTTAAATGGATGCCCCTGTCACTGCACCCTTGGCACTTTAAATCAGTAAAAAACCAAACTTTACAAAAACTTGCCAAAATTTGAAATTGTCTTGCTCATGGTGTTTGGGATGCTTGTAGGTATAGATCAACCAATTTTTCTAGGTTTTCTTTGTCTTATTGACCATTTTTTATGTTTCAAGGAAAAGGCTCAATGTACACCTTTTTAGTGTCTTCAGTCCACTGTCATGTGCTCTTCTGTCATTAGTGTCATCAAGACTCTTTGAGCCACTGTCAACATCCTTACTGTCATTTCCCTCTCTACTATCTTTATCACTGATGTGCCTCACTAATATCTTCTTCATTTACATTTGCCTCATAGCCTTTAATGCTCTTTTATTCATTTATTGATTCCTTATTTGCATCATTCCACTCAGTGCCTTTTGCCTCACTGTCACTATCTCTAATATTGTAAAACTTGCCTTGAGAGACCTTAGGACTGCAATTGGAAATATGCTGAAGGGATAATGAAATGGAAACCTTTGCAGTGTGAGGGGACATAGTGTTATGAAGGAAAAGGGGTGAATTTAGGCCCGGACTTAGGTGAATGAACAACTATCAACAATGTACCCTTCTGGATATCACTATCTTCTTAGCATGCAGATGGATAAATGTTTTAAACAATGGTGTTTAAGCATGAAAATTATGGTTTCCTCCTTCGATATTCAATTTCCCTTAATTAAAAATCACCAAAAATGCTTGACAAGGGCTTGATGAGTTGTACCTACCCCTTAAATATGTTTTGGAGAACTCGCAAGAAATATTTTGGAAGCCTTTGAGGTGTTTTGAGTTGTTTTAGGGCTTAGAAGCCTTCTTGGCCGAACACGTAGTGCTTAGGCAAAGGGCACAACACCGGAGGTAAGTTCACTTGGGCTTGTCGGGAAAGTCGAGTAAAGGCGCAGTGCCCTGCCAGGCGTGCAGCACCACTTCCCAGGTGTGCAGTGCCTGTGTTAAATACACAAGAGGGAAAAGCCAGGCACACAGTGTTGAGCTAGGGGCGCAATGCCAAGAAACATTGTCCAAGTTTGCCCTAAAAACTCAAATTTTCTCATTCTTTGAAACTTTTAATTATGTGTAAGGCACCCTTGATTCTTCTCAAGTGTCTAGATGGCCTTGGCCTTGTTTTTATTCCTTGAGGTATGATAGGTTGAGTTTGGCAAATTTTTAGGGTGCTTACCCATGTTAGTATCTCCAACCTAAGCTCAACCCATCCTTTTCTTTGCAAGTGACTGAAAATCTTGAATTTTCCTTTCTCCCTTTGTTTTCCTGAGGCATGATGAATTCACTTTGGCAAAATTTGGGAGGACTACACATGTCAACATTTTCAGAACCCTCTTTGGCCTTTTTTCTTGTAGTTTGCAGGAGTTATGACCTTTTCTTGTCTTCTGATCCTGGATATTTGACATGTTTGTTTTAACACATCATTAGCTCAAAAATATTCCTTTGTTCCTATTATGGAGTTTAATTCCTCATTTCACCTCCTCTAGCCACCTCTGATTGTATGTGCCTGAAAAAATTGTCTTTGACCTTTCTTTTCCTATTGATGCATGATAAGTTCATCCTTCACAAGTTGGAGATCTGATCACAGTGATATCTTCAAAAATCCTTTTTCTTCCACCATGAAACTCAAATTTTCTTTTCCACTTTGACTGGTAGTTTTACAATTTTTTTATGCAGGGTTGAAAGATATATTTATTGAGGAGTAGACCTCCTACCTTACCAACTTTCTGCTGATAGACTTTTCAACACTTCTGCAAAAATGTCAAGCTTTTCCATTACCTCATGTGCAGAATTTGAATCTGAATGGTAGTCTTCTTTGGAAATGATGACCTTGGAACACATGAAACCCTAATTGACCTAGTGGGGGTTCTTTGACTTAGTCTCTAACTGAAAATTGGCTTGGAGTCTTCAAGTGTAAAAACAGAGTATTGAAAAAGTGGTGTTTTGAAGATCCAAAATCCAATGTACTTTATTTATCTGAAGAGCCTACAGAGATAGTTTTGAGACCATCAATGCTTGAGGAACCTGGTGAAAATGGGAATGATTAGGCTTATAGCTAACCCTAGATGCAAAGTGGAGTTATGGGCAAGGGAAAAAACATAGTAATGAGATCATAGGTAGGAAAAGGGATGGAGATGAGTGGCACAAGCCCATAAGGAGTCCTTTGGGAGTGGCAGGGTGACCATGGAATGGAAAAATGGTAGATAGTGAAAATTTTCCTATAAGGATAATGAAAGCAATGATATTTCTAAAACTCACAATATTCAAGGAATTTTGTTTTTAGAAATCTAGAACCAATATTTAGTCATCTGTAGATAGTAAAAATTATTGATGACTAATAGAACCCAAATAATGTTCTAAGGTTGATGGCTCAGTACCCATTAGCAAGAGGGCCTTAATGCATCCCACATAATCTAACATGGGCACATATATAAAATTTGAAGAATTATATAGGATCAACAACATGATGCAAAAAAAATTGAGAAATCTTGCAACCAATAACCTCATTTCCAAGAAAATCCCTTGTTTAAATGTGCCAGTGTCCTAGCTTTCAAAATTAGACTTATTTTTTACCTTTTAAAGGATGCTTCCTATTTCAGGTAGAGTAGGACAGTATATATATATATATATATATATATATATATATATATATATATATATATATATATATATATATATATATATATATATATATATATATATATATATATATATATATATATATATATATATATATATATATATAAACTATCCTAGTCTACCTGAAATAGGAAGCATCCTTTCAAGTGTAGGAACATTTCCATTGAATCCATTGCATAAAATAATTACACATGAACTCATATTGAAATTTGAAATATGTAATTTGAATTCCAGAATATGAGGATCCAACTTTTCTAGCTAATATGGTGCCAAGTTTTGTTTAATGATCGAGGAATGTTTTGTGCTCACAATCATTTGAAACCAAGTTTCAATGTAATCTATGTATCCTTAGATCTTTAGTTCACTAGCAATTTTTGGCATGTGCTCCTTTATCATGCGAAGAATATCCCCCAAATATTATTGACTTCCCTCTTGAATGCATAATTGATTTGATGATATACATGAAAGAAATTCCTTAATCTTAGGTGCCCATATATGCTCCCCATTAATGTTTTCTTTTGACTCATTGATCTCTCCTTCATATTGATAAGGATCATCACGTAAAATTATTTGGTTTTCTCCTTGATATTGTTCATTAACTTCTTGATCTTCCCCTTTTTGTTTCTTATAATTCCCTCACCTTTCTCCTCCTCCCTAAGATGAAAATATGTTATTTTTGAAGGGAAAAATTAACTACTCATCAATGCAAGAGGAACAACCTGGTCCAAGGTTTTGTAGATCTAACCCAATCCATTTGGTATGGATGTTCTTCATGGGTATTATAACTATGTTGGCCACAAAAAATATTTTCTCCCTCAGAGGAGACTTCTTTCAAGTTCAATTCATTTTTAAATTGAAATGTAATGTTGATCTAAAAAATGTCAATTTGAACTAGTAAAATGTAGTTTCAAGATACAGAGACATTTGTAATTGTTTCTATGAAAACATAAATTAAATCAACTAGATTATAGCCTACCTTAATAAAAACCTATCTTTCATGTTGGAAACCTAATCCTCCTAGGGTTAGTGTGGATTTTGAATGGTCATAGGAAGTCTAAGAGGCCACTTGGAATGTGAAACCAAGGATCACCAGGAATGTATAAATCATTAGGGGAATTTTGAGGTCTAAAATGGGCTCCTAATAAAAATGTACAACCAAAATAAAATTTATAAGAACCAATAGGATTCAAGATGATGATGTCAACCATGGGGGATGATTCACCATTTTCTAAGTAAAATGGTAAAAATATTAAAAAATAATAAAATAATAAAACTAATTTTTCAAATCATATTTTCAACTTATCTCCCAAATTTTTTATTTAAATTTCGAGCGAGAGTAATCATTGGATGCAAAATTTAGTCCCTCATCCAAGGAGTACCCATGTTGCATACTTTCAATGGACCTTACTACATGAAAAATCAGAAATACATGAAAAAATGTGATTGCAATCACGTTTTTCATGTATTTCTCATTTTTCATGTAGCAGAATCCATTGAAAGTATGCAACATGGGTACTCCTTGGATGAGGAATTAAATTTTTCATCCAATGAGTACTCCTGCTCGAAATTTGAGTTAAAAATTTGGGAGATAAGTTGAAAGTACGAGTTGAAAAGTAGTTTTTTTCCTTTTTCCCTCTAAAATTTGATAATGTAATCAAATCTTATTTTATTATTTCCACTATTATTTTAAAATTTCCTTAGGAGGCCCATTTTAGACCTTAAAATTCCCCTAATGATGTGTATCATTTTAATAAGTAATCACATAAAATGCTTATCTTTATATATTCTTGTGTTCACCATGTGCGTCTAACATGGTATCAAATCAGGCGAATTTTGACCGTGCTCTAATCTAAGCCACTGGTTTTTTCAATTCTTCCCTATTGACTCTATCCTACTTGATAGAACTTGAGTGTTCTAATTGTATGCCTAACCTAACACTCCACTACTTTGGTCTTGGTCCGAAACCCATTTCTCATATTTGTGCACTATCTGTAACTGTTAGCGCCCTTTTTCCTACAACCTCATTAGTTTTATACCTATGAATGAATAAGAGGTTGTTATATGACAGTTACATTATGAGCTGCAATAAAATGGTGGTTTGAATGATCCTATAATTCCTCAGGACAACGACTATTCCAACACTTGGTGCATCGAGCGTTACTTCTTCTGGAAGCGTTGGAACGTTTCCTAGAATTTGTGAGACCTACCATCTTTCTTATGCTCATCTGTCCGTCGGAAATATGTTTCCTCACAAAGAGATTCAAAAATTTTATTTCTCACTGAGAAACTACCCTAGTGCTCCACTAGTCTGGTGTTGAAGCTTGATATCATGATATTTGTGTGAGGATTTTAACCAATCTGGGGCATATTATTTCCCTAAAAACATCACAATTTTTCTCTCATATTCATTGCAAAATCCTACCTCTGCAGTCATTGTATTGATTCAATAGAGCTTATGACACTATATTTGAATTTATTTATTTTAAATAAGAGGAGTCTACACCATCTAGTTACACGTATAAAATCAATTACTAAAGCCACTTAGAGAAGGGTACAAAGAGTTTTCAACTTGTTAGAAATATAGAAAAAAATCAATACCCAGAGGGATGCTTCCCCCACAACACAGAGAACACACAATTCTATTGAATTAATAGTCAAACATATGGACAGAAAACGTAACACAGAAGCAGAACTCTTTATAAAAATATTCAAATCTTCTCTGAGTTTCAATGCATTCTACTCTGCTAAACATAATGAAAATTACATGATCTTATATCAAAATGGCTGAAGCCTATAGAACCTAATCTATTTAATGCAATTCAATTGTTGAACGGATGTTCAACAACTTCTCATCCTTAGGCTGTGAAAAGACCCATTCTTTCATTAAAACGGTGCTCAGACCTGCAATTTGGTTTATACACGAAACAACGTACAAATTCATTCAAAAAAAAAAAAACACGGAATTCAAATTTTATGCAACGTCGTTTTGAGTCCACATCACATCCGTGAAAATTGGCGATATCAAACTTTAACCGATGCCCTACCCATTAAACATTGCAAGATGTGATGTGTGATAGTGACATGGCACATATCGCATCGCACCCAAAATAACATAGCCTGTGAAACTTAAATGGAAAACTTAAAACTTTTTGGGCACGATGTGCGATAGTACAATCATGTCGCAAAAAAAATAACGTACACTGCGGTGGTGGAAGGTAAAGTGATAAAGTTGCGATTGCGATGTGCGATGTGATATTGCATCACAACATCACATGGTTCACTATGGTGGCTTAACGGGTAAGAGTTAATCGTTGCGATGTGTGGTGTTATGACCAAAATAGGATCCTGATAGGCTGCTAATCAGACTACCTCAGTGTAACTATTTCAAAACAATATTTTAGTTGAGGCTTAGCCTCCTCAGCCTGAGAGGGCTCTCTCAAGGGTTATTTATTTTGTATAAAGATAGATGGCTAACTCTATGGTTTGTGGTTTTGTATGTTTTCAGGTTGAAAGATGAAGACAAGTTACCATTGGGCTATGGAGTCATTGATAGGGATAAGATAACAAAATAGATCTTCTTATAAAACTGAGGCTTGTATATACTTCAATGAAAAAAGGTAGTACATTCAGAAAGGTCTCAATAACTTAAGGTTCAATGGAAGTAAGAGCATGTGTGCATGAATTCTGAGTAATGATACCTCAAGTTACTGAAAAGAAATTATTTAGAAGAGATTCATCAAATCTTAACACCTAAAGGAAGTCAGAGCATGAATAACATGAATTCTAAGTAATAATTCTTTAAACATTGAAGAAAAACATCCAAACATAAGACCAAAGAGCTCAATTCACCATAACTCAACACTTAAAGGAAGTCAGAGCAATGTTCCCATGAATTCTTAGTATTAAGTATCAAAAATATGGAAGTAAAACATATGAGAGAAGAAATAAATCTCACTGAGGTATAATAAGAATCTCAGCTTCAGAAAAAGTCACTCTATTTCTGTATATATCAATCTTCTCAAAGCATTTACAAAAGTAGTTGCTCTGATTACCCCTCCAACCCTTGGTACCTCGAAATATACATTATTTATAGGCCTTTTAGCTTTTAAAACTACCTTTCCAAGTGGCCAAACCATTTTACTTTAACTGGCACTTAAAACTAACAGTTGACTAACTTCTAGAGACTAAGACAAACATCTATTCGAAACAAGAGTAAGAGTCCTACAAGGACTAGAACTCTTAATTATTACATTCAAAACAAACTAATCCAAGTCATCCTCGAGAGGAATCCTAAATTTATACCATGCTGCCCATTATCAAAACATTTATATCATGACAGCCTTCGTGGAATAACTTTTCCCATCATTTTGGAAAAGTTAGTTTCATCACTTGCAACATGTTGGACTATTGTCTTCAAACTTCTTCTTTTGACTAAAGTCTCCACTTGGAAAAAACTAATACTCTTTCACATCTGATACTCTTTGACACCTGATGATGAGTAACCTTACACATGCTTGATCCTTTTCATGCCTTATCATTATTTGTCATAAAACTATCTTCCTGTCAAACTTTGTTTTGAGCTACGAAAAGATATTGTTTTCGTAGCGCACACCAAAAATTGATATGTGAAATTCTTCTCTTGTTTTTAACCATTGGAAGATGTTCAATTATCAAAAAAAACTAATCATGACCTTCAAAAATTATCACTCCCATTAGTTTATGTCTTTCAAAAGAAAAATGAAACCTTCAGAAATTCCGCAGCAAAAACTGGCCTTCAAGCCTGACACTTGTTGCGGAATTGCCTAACACTTTGGAAATTTGACAAAACTTGTATATGAGCTTCAAAAAAGTATATAAACATGGTTGCATGTAGTTCATTGATGATATAAGACAAAATATGATGAGATAATTGCTACCTTTTTATTTATTAGTGGTTTCAAACAGTTTTGTTCATGATTCCTCTTTCCAAATCTCCTTTCTTTGATTATGTTTTCATCAATTCCATTTCTTCTTTTAATTATTTCACTTGTCTCTATAGGTTTCTCT
This sequence comes from Pinus albicaulis, assembly GCA_034641835.2. Classification (NCBI taxonomy): domain Eukaryota; kingdom Viridiplantae; phylum Streptophyta; class Pinopsida; order Pinales; family Pinaceae; genus Pinus; species Pinus albicaulis. The sequence goes on from CM076580.1 coordinate 1,369,895,285, forward strand.
TCTCTGCTTGCAAACATAAATTCCTCTTCCTTTTATGTGAAAATATGATGTGTAAAGGTTGTGTCCTTTTCAAAAGAGTCTCGGCTTTTGTAATGGAAGTCTCAAAATGAATAACCTGTTCAGTTACTTTCTTCTCTACCTCATCTATCATCTCTCTATCTTTCTTATATCCTTCCATATTTTTCTTTGTCTCAGCCAATTCATCTTTGATAGCTTTCAATTTTTCTTCCCAAATATCTTTTTCAGTCTTCTCTATGGCCTTGTCTTTTCCTTTTCTCTGTTTGACTGTTTCATCCTTATCCTTACTCTGTCTTTTAGAAAAATTTGTCTCAAGTTTCTTTTGAAACTTACCTTTGGATTTGTCTGTCTTCTTATCCTTGATAGTTTCTGTCTCACTAGGTGATATAACAATAAATTCCTTTGTCATTTATCCTTTACCTTTATCTTCCTTTTGTTTATTATCACCAATAATAACAGTTTCTGATATTTGTGACCCAGTGAGAGGTTTTTGAGGTTTAAAAAGAAAAGCTGAATCTTTTGAAGAGAAATCTAATTTTTTGACTATGAGTCCCTTACCTCTAGTTTTAGAAGTTTTAACTTTAGCTTCTCTCACCACAGGATTTTTTGCAATGTCTATAGCCTGTAGAATGTCTTCAAGTCTGCCCTTATCTTTAACATCTCCTTCAACATTTCCTTTAACTCTCTTGGCTTTAGATTTAGTCTTGCTTTCTGTAACATGCTTGATAGTCCTCTTTCTGGTTCTAGTTGCTGGAAGTAATGATATGTCCTGGACTAACTTAGTTTGCTCCACCAAGTCTTTATCTGAAACCTTTAAACCTTTATGTTGATTTCCTTCTAATTCTGTAGTAGCATTGACACCCATTTCTTGCTTGGAAGGAGAAGTTTTAAGATTGGAAGCGTTTCTTGGAGATAAGACATCTAGTTTATATCCATTCATGAATAGAAATGATGCCCAGTATCTATTTAGTTTTTTTAATTCCTCCAAAACTAGAAAATTCATCAAACCATGGTGGAAAATGGAAGTTTCATACCTTTCAGGCTTTCCTTGTACCTTTTCTGCCACCTTCCCGAGACTTCTAAAGAGATAGGATGGGATATCTATGAGTTTCTTCCCTGTAAAATGAATCGATAATTTGAAATGATACATATATATGGTTTGAAAATGCCCTTCACATGTAAAATAATTTTGTATGACTGTTAGCAGCTTCGAAAATTCATCTTTAAGACAGCTCCTAGGAATTCCTTCAGTCATTTTGATTCCTACATGTTCTGGCTTCAAGTATTCATCGCAAATTTTCAAGTCAAATTTGGTGGCTTTAAACCACTCCTCTCCAACCCTGGGAATCCTTGTTACTTTAGAGATACTATCCAGTGAAATTGGGACATGGAGAGAGCCTACCTTTGTAAATGTTCCTCTGAAATTGGCCACAAAATATCATGACACCTGTGGATGATGCCCTTGCAATTTCTGAATGAATTCGATGCATCCTGCCTTTGTAAACAACTTTGTGAAATATTTATTTTCTAAAACCAAGTCTAGAGTTGTAGGTTCATAGCAGAATGGTATAACTCCTTTGTAAGCTTTCTTGGGTGTAGATGTATCCATTCCCAGTGTGATGAAACGATGGCTTACCTTACCTCTTTACACTTGTTCGAGATAGAATGCTTGATAACAAAGAGAAACTAAAATGGGATGAGACTGATACAATTGACAAGGGTTTTTACAGGGTAGCTTCCTGACAGAGAGATGCTTTAGCAGCGAATGATGAGTGTGGAAAGATAAAACAGAAAGTATGAGAGTGGAATGAGAGGATTTATAAACAAATGATGAATGACATGGAAAGCTTTTAAAATGATGGTTTAAATCTAGCAACAGGTCCTTGCAACACTAAATCATTCATCATTATTCTTCAAACTGTTAAATATTGGTAGATATTTCGTAGCACGTTTCATTTGAAAAGTGTCAGATTTGGTACGAAACTATTAGGTGTTTATGTAGCAAATCCTGTTAATTTCCTGCTATATTCACTGCAGACTTAGACAGTTTGGTGATAGATGGAAAAATTTCGGACTTGTGGTCATTTCCAAGTGTCATCTCAAAACATACTCCTCTGATGTGACTTGGAATCATTTCTAAGACCTTAACCTAAGTTTAAAAAATTTAAGTACACCATAAAATTCATCATTTTATGATATTTTGCAAACTAAGAAATTTGAAGGAGTATTATGGCTGATTTTCAAGCATCAGATTTTGAAATTTTGTGGAGTGATAAAAGTGGCTCCATTAGGGATAGCATACCCCTGTGGCATGCTAATAACTCATAGCTCCAGTGCTGCTATTCATCTTTTAGAATAAAACTCTGAAAATTTTCCCAATCTCCTCCCCAAGCTTTAATGATTTCTACAAGAAGGACTCAAACTGCACCTACTAAAAATGCTTAGTCAACTTTGAGATTATTCAAACACTCCTACCTACCCTAGCAGCTGCAAAATCCATTTTTAGCTCAAGGAACGTGAAATGTCCAATGAAGCTATTCATTGATCTGTTCTGACACTTGAATCTCTTGACTGTGCTTGAAGCAAAAATAAACATGATACTGAAATAACCGAGGAAACATGAGATGTAACTGATCTTTAAGATGAAAATATAACTGGAAATCTGAACAGTAAATCTTTTCCATGTAGTCAGTTATAGAACCATAGAAGACATAATCTATTTGAAGCTTCTCATGACATTCAGCAACTGTGGACCACACATACATGCTTTGATCAACCAGATAAGACATCAGTTGTGTGCTCTCAAATTGCATTTCAAACTGATTTTCAAAAATAGTGCATTCTTCCTCAATCTCAAAGGAGAAAGGTAGAAACACTCTCTCTTTGTGTTCTTCCATATACAAATTTTGAAAATAATGATCATGAAAATTATATGATTGAATTTTACCTTGTAAGCCTTCAACGTCTTTCTCAATGTTCTTAGCAACTTCATTCAAAAATTTCATCTTATCTTCTGTCTTGCACTCAAATTATTTTAGATAAGAAGACAAGGACAAAGAAAAATTTTCATCTAGTTCTTCATCAATATGATCATCATTCCATTGTTTGAAACCTTGAATTGAAGGAGAGTTTGCCACCAAATCTGTTCTGTCTATCCATTCCTCCAAAAAAATAAGCCAAAAGTCTGCAAATGGCTTAATAGATCTGACAGGAAAGCTTTCAATCCACTGTTTACATTTCCCTTGAAGTGAATCATAGAACAACATAATGCAAACATCTTCATGTTTAACTCTAAGAAGCTCGGAAAAATCACAGAAATCTGATATATGCTTCAAAGTCAAACTCAAATCATCTCCATTGAATTTTGGACCATTCCTTAGAAAATATGTATAATTGGGAAAATGATTTGGGAAACCATGAATTCCTGAAAAATTTATGCATGCATACCTTGAAATAAGAATGGCAGCATCTGAGTTCTTCATAACTCCAGTGGACTCACCATGAATCTATGAATTTTGAATTCTTCAACAATGGAGTCGCCAAGGTAGTTTTGCAGCCTCAAAAAGATTTCTGAGCTCCTGCTACCTTCAAGAGTTCAGCTTCTTGATTTCGAGAATGAGTAATATTCAGACTCCCGGTAAATGAACCAAAATGTTATCACTAAAATAGGATCCTGATAGGCTACTAATCAGACTGCCTCAGTGTCACTATTTCAAACCAATATTTTAGCTGAGGCTTAGCCTCCTCAGCCTGAGAGGGATCTCTCAAGGGTTATTGATTTTGTATAAAGATATATGGCTAACTCTATGTTTTGTGGTTTTGTATGTTTGTAGGTTGAAAGATGAAGACAAGTTACCATTGGTTTATGGAGTCAGTGATAGGGATAAGATAACAAAATAGTTCTTCTTATAAAACCGAGGCTTGTATATACTTCAATGAAAAAAAGGCAGTACATTCAGAAAGGTCTCAATAACTTAAGGTTCAAAGGAAGTCAGAGCATGTGTTCATGAATTCTGAGTAATGATACCTCAAGGTACTAAAAAGAAAGTATTTAGAAGAGATTCATCAAATCTTAACACCTAAAGGAAGTCAAAGCATGAATAACATGAATTCTGAGTAATAAGTCTTCAAACATTGAAGGAAAACATCCAAAGATAACACCAAAGAGCTCAATTCACCATAAATAAACACTTAAAGGAAGTCAAAGCATGTTCCCATGAATTATGAGTATTAAGCATCAAAAATATGGAAGTAAAACATATAAGAGGATAAATAAAGCTTACTGAACTATAATAAGAATCTCAACTTTAGAAAAAGTCACTATGTTTCTGTATATATCAATCTTCTCAAAGCATTTACAAAAGTAGTTGTTCTGATTACCCGTCCAACCCTTGGTACCTCGAAATATACATTATTTATAGGCCTTTTAGCCTTTACAACTACCTTTCCAAGTTTCCAAACCATTTTACTTTAACTAACACTTAAAACTAACTGTTGACTAACTTCTAGAGACTAAGACTGACATCTATTTGAAACAAGAGTAAGAGTCCTACTAGGAATAGAACTCTTAATTATTAGATTGAAAACAAACTAATCCAAGTCATCCTCGAGAGGAATACTAAATTTATACCATGCTTCCCATTAACAAAACATTTATATCATGAAAGCCTTCGTGGAATAACTTTGCCCATCATTTTGGAAAAGTTAGTTTCATGACATGGCACATGTTGGACTATTGTCTTCAAACTTCTTCTTTTGACTAAAGTCTCCACTTGGAAAACACTGATACTCTTTGACATATGATACTCTTTTACACCTGATGATGAGTAACCTTACACGTACTTGATCCTTTTCATGCCTTATCGTTATTTTTCATAAAACTGTCTTCTTATCAAACTATGTTTTGAGCTACGAAAACAGATTTTTTTCGTAGCACACACCAAAAATTGATATGTGAAATTCTTCTTTTGTTTTTAACCATTGGAAGATGTTCAATTATAAAAAAAAATTAATCATGACCTTCAAAACTTCTCACTCCCATCATTTTATTTCTTTCAAAAGAAAAATGAAACCTTCAGAAATTCCGCAGCAAAAACTGGGCTTCAAGCCTAACACTTCCTGTGGAATTGCCTAAAACTTTAGAAATTTGACAAAAATTGTATCTGAGCTTCAAAAAAGTATATAAACATGGCTACATGTATTTCATTGATAATATAAGACAAAATACGATGATCTAATTGCTACCTTCTTATTTATCAGTCGTTTCAAACAATTTTTTTCATGATTCCTCTTTCCAAATCTCCTTTCTTTGATTCTATTTTCATCAATTCCATTTCTTCTTTTAATTATTTCACTTGTCTCTGTAGGTTTCTCTTCTCTTCTTGCAAACATAAATTCCTCTTCCTTCTATGTGAAACTATGATGTGTAAAGGCTTTGTCCTTTTCAAAAGATACTCGGCTTTTGTAATGGAAGTCTCAAAATGAATAACCTGTTCAGTTGCTTTCTTCTCTACCTCATCTATCATCTCTCTATCTTTCTTATATCCTTCCAGGTTTTTCTTTGTCTAAGAAAATTCATCTTTGACAGCTTTCAATTGTTCTTCCAAAATATCTTTTTCAGTCTTCTCTATGGCCTTGTCTTTTCCTTTTCTCTGTTTGATCGTTTCATCCTTATCCTTACTTTGTCTTTTAGAGAAATCCGTCTCAAGTTTCTTTTGAAACTTACCTTTGGATTTTTTTTTCTTCTTATCCTTGATAGCCTCTATCTCACTAGGTGATATAACAATAACTTCCTTTTCCATTTCTCCTTTACCTTTATCTTCCTTCTGTTTACTATCACCAATAATAATAGTTTTTGATATTTGTGACCTAGTGAGAGGTTTTTGAGGTTTAAAAAGAAAATCTGAATCTTTTGAAGAGAAATCTAATTTCTTGACTATGAGTCCCTTACCTCTGGTTTTATAAGTTTTAACTTTAGCTTCTCTCACCACAGAAGTTTCTGCAATGTCTATAGCCTGTAGAAGGTCTTCAAGTCTACCCTTATCTTAAACATCTTCTTCAGCATTTCCTTTAACTCTCTTGGCTTTAGATTTAGTCTTGTTGTCTGTAACATGCTTGATAGTCCTCTTTCTAGTTCTAGTTGCTGGAAGCAGTGATATGTCCTAGACTAACTCAGTTTGTTCCACAAAGTCTTTATCTGAAACCTTTAAACCTTCATGTTGATTTCCTTCTAATTCTTCAGTAGCATTGACACCCATTTCTTGCTTGGAAGGAGAAGTTTTAAGCTTGGAATCTTTTCTTGGAGATAAGACATCTAGTTCATATCCATTCATGAACAGAAATGATACCCAATATCTGTTTATTTTGTTTAATTCCTCCAAAACTAGCAACTTCATCAAACCATGGTAGAAAATGGAAGTTTCATACCTTTCAGGCTTTCCTTGTACCTTGTCTGCCATCTTCTCGAGACTTCTAAAGAGATAGAATGGGATATCTATGAGTTTATTCCCTATAAAATGAATCAATAATTTGAAATGATACATATATATGGTTTGAAAATTCCCTTCACATGTAAAATACTTTTGTATGACTGTTAGTAGCTTAGAAAATTCATCTTTAAGACAGCTTCTAGGAATTCCTTCAGTCATTTTGATTACTACATGTTCTGGTTTCAAATATTCCTCACAAAATTTCAAGTCAAATTTGGTGGCTTTAAACCACTCCTCTCCAACCCTAGAATCCTTGTTACTTTAGAGATACTATCCGGTGAAATTGGGACATGGAGAGAGCCTACCTTTGTAAATGTTCCTCTTAAATTGGCCACAAAATCTCGTGACACCCGTGGATGATGCCCTTGCAATTTCTGAATGAATTCGATGCATCCTGCCTTTGTAAACAACTCTGTGAAATATTCATTTTCTAAAACCAAGTCTGGAGCTATAGGTTCATAGCATAATGGTATACCTCCTTTGTAAGCTTTCTTGGGTGTAGCTGTAGCCATTCCCAGTGTGATGAAATGGTGGCTTACCTTACCTCTTTACAACTGTTCAAGATAGAACGCTTGATAACAGAGAGCAACTAAAATGGGATGAGACTAATACAATTGACAAGGGTTTTTATAGGGTAGCTTCCTAACAGAGAGATGCTTTAGCAGCGAATGATGAGTGCAGAAAGATAAAACAAAAAGTATGAAAGTGGAATGAAAGGATGTATAAAAAAATGATGATTGACATGGAAAGCTTTTAAAATGATGGTTTAAATCTGGCAGCAGGTCCTTGCAACACTAAATCATTCATCATAATTCTTAAAATCATTAAATATTGGCAGAGATTTCGTAGCACGTTTCATTTGACAAGTGTCATATTTTCTATGAAACTATTAGGTGTTTCCATAGAAAATCCTGTTAATTTCCTGCTATATTCACTGCGGACTTAGACTGTTTGGTAACAGATGGAAAATTTTCAGACTTGTGGTCATTTCCAAGTGTCAGCTCAAAACATACTCCTCTGATGTGACTTGGAATCATTTCTAAGACCTTAACCTAAGTTTAAAAAATTTAAATACACCATAAAATTCATCATTTTATGATATTTTGCAAACTAAGAAATTTGGAGTATTATGGCTGATTTTCAAGCATCAAATTTTGAAAATTTGTGGAGTGATAACATGCGGTATTGCGGGTGGTATAGTGCAGTAAGGGAAATACAAAGGTTTTGTGGAAATACAAAAGGATTTCACAGTTTTTCAATGTGATCGAGGTGTACGATGGGTCCTGCCAAATATCGCATCAGCAATAGAATAACATTGTGGCGAAAGGGCTTAAGGTTAAAATGAAAAAAAGGTTATGGGCTGCGCCTATGGGAAAAAAGGTAAGTCAACACGGAAAATGGAAATAAATGTAGAATTAAGGCTTGGGTATTCTGTTTTTTGTGGTTTCATGAAAACACCTCCGGCTCTATGGATTTGTGCTTGTCCTTACTGCAATCAAAATTGATGAAGTATTAGTTGTTGCCTCTGCTTATTTATGGCGATGCTTGGGAGTATAATTCCAACGCTCCCCCTTAATCAAAACTACCTCCATCAGTCATTCCAAGACACTCTTTGAGATAAACAAAACTCTTTTGTCCCAATGGCTTTGTGATTATATCAACAAATTGTTCCTCTATCCTTCAATTTAGCAAAACAATCTCACCATTGTTACCAATTCTATTATAAAGTGATATTTGGAATCTATGTGCTTTGTTCTCTTGTGGAAAATAGAATTCTTTGATAACGCAATTACTAAGATATTATCACAATAAATTGTGGTTCTTTTGTCTTGCTCATGACACAAATCTCCCAGCATCCTTCTCATCCATATTGTTTGGCGTGTTGCTGCTGTTACTACGACATATTCAACTTATTTTGTTGATAATGAAACTATTGGTTGCTTCTTGGAAGCCCATGAAATGGCTCCTAATCCCAACTGAAACACATGCCTATATGTGCTCTTCCTATCAATTACACTTCCATCCCAATCACTTTCAGTGTAACCAATCAATTTAAAATTATCAATTGAGGAGTATAGAACACCATACTACTTTGTTCCATTCACATACCTCAATATTCTCTTGGCTGCTTGCTAATGTGACTCCTTTGGTGTCTCCATGAATCTGGAAATTAAACTTACAACATACATAATATCAGACCTAGTTGGAGTCAAATGTATTAGACTACCAACTATGCTCTTGTACAATGTCGGATTGACATTCTTGCTGCAATATTATTTGCTTAACTTCAACCTCATGATAGTAGGAGTTGTTGTTTCTTTGATGTTATGAAAACCTCTTTAAAAATTATTCAACATATTTTTCTTGGGAAATAAAAATTCCCTTTTCATTTTTCTTTACTTCTATGCCCAAAAAGCATCTCAATAAACCCAAATCAGTCATTTCAAATTCACTCTTCATGACCGCTTTAAAATCAGCAATGAGAGAAACTTCATTGCCTGTGAAGATTAAATCATCTACATATAAAAAAACAATAAGGATCTTACCATCATTTTATTTAATGTAGAGAGTTGGTTCACCATCACATTTTTCAAACCCATTATCCATGAGGTAAGCATAAATCTTGTTGTGCCATGTTCTTGGTGCTTGCTTCAGCCCATAAAGAGATTTCTTCAACTTGCACACTTTGTGCCCTTGGCCTTCAATCTCATATCCAGGAGGTTGTTCAACATATACCTCCTCTTTCAACACTCCATTCAAGAATGATTATTTCACATCCATATGGTAGAATTTCCTATTTTTTGTGCTGCTATGGACATCACTATTCTCACTATCTCCATCCTTGCAACTGGTGCAAAGGTTTCTTCATAATCTCTTCCTTGTTGCTTCTTGTAGCCTTTGACAAAAATTCTTGCTTTATGCCTTTCTATATTGCCTTCAGCATTACTTTTGGTCTTATAGACCCATTTCACTCCAATGACTTCTTTACCTTGTGATAGGTCCATTAACTCCCATGTATCATTATTTTCTATTGCTCCAATCTCTTCATGCATTGCTTCAATCCATTTTTCTTATTTTACTGCATCTTCAAAATGGATTGGGTCATCTGTTGGGAAAAATACTTAGAGGGGGGGGGGTGGTGAATCAATATTTAGGACTTACTCAAAATTTTACTTTTTCATTCTCTAAAAACCCATACGCTACTTTACTGAAGCCAACTAGCGTATACACGCGGATATCCTTCATAGAAGTCGCGTATATACAGAGATCTTATTATGCCATTAATTCTTTACTTAGATCTATGCAAAATTCATTATTCTAATGATTAGATAACAGTAAGCATGTGCAGTAATAATAGAATAAACCATCACACATAAGCATCACACAAGAACACCAAGATTTAAGGTGGAAACCCAAGTCGGGAGAAAACCACCGCTATCGTCGTCTCAGTCTTCAATATTTATTATATAAAGAAAACATGTTACAACCATGTACTGGTGCAGACTCATACCAGCATGCAGGCACCCACCTACAGAAGGCTACAACCTTATCTCGTTTACCAGCCTCTCCTGGAAGGGAGCTACAACCCCCTGCTCTCGTTTACCAGCCTCTCCTGGAAGGGAGCTACGACCCCCTGCTCTCGTTTACCAGCCTCTTCTGGAAGGGAGCTACAACCCCCTGCTCTCATTTACCAGCCTCACCTGGAAGGGAGCTACAACCCCCTGACTGAAGGCTACATCCCTCAGCACCACCATGGGCCATGTTTCATCAATTTTCATATTAGATCCAATAGCTTCAATAGATCACAACTTGCAGGCCACTTTTCATCATATTTTCATACTGGACCCACTCCACACATTTAAGCTCAATCATACATCAAACTGAAACTTATTCCCTTATCAATTCATTCGATGAATCATCAACCAATCAATCAACAACTTGATCTTTTCTCAACATAGTCAGCAACATAATCAATATTCAGAAAATCCAAATCTATATGAATACATCATAGACAGATAGCAGTAATACAGTAGAACAGATCAGACATTTCATACCACATTCTTCAGCAAACCCTAGTTTTCATACGCACTTTCCTTTCACTGATTCGACGTATATGTGCGCTTTCATGTATATAAACCCGTATATACATCTGCACATATTACAGAACTAATTTCACAACCCATACGCGCTTTCTCTTAATCCAACCCGCATATATACGCGCTTACTCTGTTACAAACTTTCATATAGATCTTCAGACATTTTAGGTCAGCATAATTCTTCAGAATAGATGCATAGCTCAGATTTTACCCTTCACTTCAGAAACATGTTCGCCTCATCTCAGATCTAAACATTCCATAAACAGATCTAGAAGATACAAATACATTTCAGATCTAGAGATCCCTCTTCATCATTTTCTTCACTAGTGCATTATGAAATCAGATCTATCATTCAACTGTTACCCATTCCATACAGATATACTTCAAAGAGAAGTATTCATTAAAACCCAAACATCTTACTCCCCCTTTGCACAATGATTTTCTTCTCCTTATATAGATTTAGCCTTTGTCAATACCATGAGCCAAAACCATACCACTTCCGATGGTATTCCTGGACGGGATCAAATAGATAATCCAGAGATCAATACAATGGGTCAATACCATGGTAGTAACCCCTGGTTTTACACATTTAGAGCGCATTTGAGCATACGCGACTTGGCACGTATTTTTCCGCGTGAATACACTACTTCTCCTAAACAAACCCTCGTATGCTTTGTGTCACACACTTTTCATCATTGTTCTGGCCCTTACTGATATTTCTTTCTCTGGTACTTCTGAGCTACTTGTAGAACATCAGATTTACATCATTAATAAACTCATCAAGCATCAAGAACAACTTCATTAAGTAGGTTTCCATCATCTTAATCAAGTGGGTTTCCATCAAGGACAACAATTTGCATCATATTGCCAACAATCTCCCCCTTTGGACTTGATGGCAACCACGATGGTGTTTGATCACCACAACAGATAGATACATTAAGCATAATGATATTCTTCCCCTATTCAAGCACCATGTCACTCTCCCCCTTTGACATCAAGGGCATAGGGCAGATCAAAACCAACACAAGGTTTTTCCCCTCTTGTAGAAAGAAGAGCGTTGTAGAACTGATGTACTCTGAAGTTACCATGCTCCCCCTGAGTTCATGCTGAATGTTCAAACATATTTTCCAATGAAGTACATGACTCTATGACCTTCCTATCACCAAGTAATCATACTTACATCAAAGATCCAATCAAGTGGATTTACATATGAGACTCAAGTACCCAACCAAGTGGGTTTACAAAATTGACTCAAGTACCCAACCAAGTGGGTTTACAAATTTGAACAAGTCCTTACATGAATAAATATTACAATTTTACATCATAGGTCTCATCATGACCTTTTCATCAAATTACAAATATGACTTTTTATGACCACTACCAAAAAGACCTCAAGAAAGATCATATTTCAGAATCATCATAATGCCAACAATGCATTATGCTCAGCAAGGCTAATGCTCCCCCTGAAACTATGCATCCACGCATCCTTTCCATATGACCAAGGGTCCTCCTTAGCTTGTGCAACCTGAATACTTTCAACAGCAAGTCATCAGCAACAATCTCTGCATGATATGTCCGTATCTCTGAATCATAAGACTTCCATCTCATTCATGTGTGAAATCAAGGAATACTCTTAAGCAAAAAGAAAACAGGGCTCATCCATAAACTCATCATAATAAATCATGTATCATGTCATCATCATTTAGAACTAAGACATAAGCAGATATAATGTCAATAATGCAATCATTAATAGTCAGACTGATGCTCCCCCTGAACCTGTGCTCCTGTTCTTGAGCTGTCATACTAGTTTTCTTATCATAAATGCATACGCGTCTATGTCCACTGGAACTCGCGTGTATACGCGACTTTACTTTATTAAACCCGTGTATGGAAAGTGAAATACTGAAAATTTTATACTCCTTCTTCACCCCCTGAATTTGTACCACCTGTACCTGTCTTCTTCACATCAGATGCACAGTCAGAAATAATCATAACCAGAATTACCAAATCAACCATGAGAATCATCATACATTGCTCCTCCTGTGATGATACATTACTAATCTCTATAATGTATCTAACATCATTCTTGCAGTCATTATGAGAAGTAAGCTTTAGAAGTGGATGACTGTAGTAGGGTCAATATTCCCTACGTTTCTGATCGGTCCTCCTTCTTTTTCCAGCTTTGCTTGAACTTTCCTATCGTGTGCTGGAAATTGTCCAATTTCTCAGATCTGTTCATCCTGCATTCTTTTTCCACATGTCCATACTTGTTACAAGCATAAAATCTTATGTGACCAGAAAATTAAGCATAAGGATCATACTGTGTTCTTCTATTCTTTCTTCTATTGCAATCAGCTGCTTTATGACCAAACTTGCTGCATGAAAAACAATATCCGTTAAAGAAACCAGAGTACCTTTCTGAATAAAATCTGTTTGTTTGTGACTGAAACAATCTGCTTCTGCAATTTGCTACAACATGCCCATAATTATGACATCTAAAGCATTCAACATTATTGAATGATTTCCTTTGAGTGTTCATTATTTTCATTTGACTTCTTGTTTCTTTCAACTCTTCAGGTTTTGCATTGACATCCTTTGAGTCTTTAGCACTTACTTGTGAACTAGATTCTCCTTTAACAGTTTCATGAAAACCAAGACCAAGTTTAATAGCAAGAGATCTTTGATTACTAAGAATATTGTCCAGAATCTTAGTACTATCTTGAAACCTCAAGAGTTTATCCTTTTCTTCTAATTTACCTTTGAGAATGTTTACCTCAACCTCCAATTTTTGGCATTGCTTCTTCATGCTTTCTTCGACCCTTTTTTCTTCTTCTACTTGATCATTTAATTTTAAGATTTCTTCCTTCAACCAATTTTCTTGATCTTCACATGTTTGTAGCAGTTCTTCATTCTTCTTATTTGATTTTTCCAGATCTTCTTTGAGAGAGATTATTTCTGCTTCAAGTCCTTCCTTTTCAAATGGTAGGGGTTCTTCATTCTTCTTATTTGATTTTTCCAAATCTTCTTTGAGAGAGATGATTTCTACTTCAAGTCTTTCACTTTGATTGGTTGCATAAACATACAACTTTTGATACTTGTCTATATGTCCATTCAGTATTTCTTTCTGATCATTCATTCTAGAGATCATATCTTTGTAGATAGATTCTCTCTTATGAAATTGATTCCAATCATTGCTTTCATCATTGATCTTGAGATTTGCTTCTAGACTTATATTTTTACTTTCACTATCTTCACCATTGCATGCACAAGAAGGTGAATCAAAAGAACAACAATCAATACCTGTTTCCTCTTCTTCATTTTCTGCTGCACATGTTTTCTGAGGTATCTCCTTTTGAGTAGCCTTCTTCTTTTGCTTCCTTGCCATGAGCACTTTCAGATCTTGGTCAAAATCTTCTTCATCCTCATCATTATCTTCATTTGTATAATAACTCTTTCTCTTTTCAAATTGTTTCCCTTTATCATGATTTTCCTCATAAGGACATTTAGCAACATAATGACCAACTCTCCCACAAGTAAAACACTTGAAGGGTAGCTTACCTTTGAATCTTCTAGTACCTAGTTGGAGTCTCCTTACAAAATTTGCTTCTTCTTCTTCTGATATATAACTTGATTCCTTGACAACATCATTTTATTTTCCTTTTGCGCACGCCTTAAAAATAGCTTCTTTGATTTGAGAGGGACCTCCTTGTCTCATTTCATAAGCAGTGAGAATACCATGTAGTTGAACAATAGTAAGAGTTTGTAGATCTTGCCTTTCTTCAATAGCTGACACTTTTGACTCAAATTTTGAAGTTAAAGATCTTAAGACTTTTTCCACCAGAGTAGTATCGGTTATGGTTTCACCCAAACTTCTCATACGATTTACAATATCATCTAGACATAAAAAGAAACTGGAAATACTCTCATCACTATGCATCCTTAAATTTTCATATTCAATTCTGAGAGTTTGGAGTTTTGCACTTTTTACCTTTGTATCTCCTTAATAGCTCAGAATGATTTTGTCCCATATTTCTTTTGCTGAGTTTAGCTGCATCACTTTAGAAAATTATGGTTCAGACATGCTTCCTAATAAGACATTGACGGCTTTGGCATTGATTTCATACTTCTTCCTTTCTGCTGCATCAATAGGAATACTTGCAAGATACTGATAACCTCCTTCCACGATTGCCCATACTTTTGCACCAAGACTTTGCAGATATGCTTTTGTTCGTATCTTCCAGAATAATAGATTATTTCCATTGAATAGAGGTGGCCTTATATACATTACCCCTTCATGACTTCCCATTTCAACGGATCTCCTTCAAGCGATCAAGCTTCTGCAGAAGGACCTGCTCTAATACCAATTGTTGGGAAAAATACTGAGAGGGGGGGGGGGTGAATCACTATTTAGGACTTACTCAAACTTTTACTTTTTCATTCTCTAAAAACCCATACACTACTTTACTGAAGCTAGCTAACATATACACGCAGATATCCTTCATAAAACTCGCGTATATACAGAGATATTATTATGCCATTAATTATTTACTTAGATCTATGCAACATTCATTCTTCTGATGATTAGATAACAATAAGCATGTGCAGTAATAATAGAATAAACCATCACACATAAGCATCACAAAAGAACACCAGGATTTAAGGTGGAAACCCAAGTCGGGAGAAAACCACCGCTCCCATCGTCTCAATCTTCAATATTTATTATATAAAGAAAACATGTTACAACCATGTACTGGCGCAGACTCATACCAGCACGCAGGAACCCACCTGCAGAAGGCTACAACCTTCTCTCGTTTACCAGCCTCTCCTGGAAGGGAGCTACAACCCCCTGCTCTCATTTACCAGCCTCTCCTGGAAGGGAGCTACGACCCCCTGCTCTCGTTTACCAGCCTCTCCTGGAAGGGAGCTACAACCCCCTGCTCTCATTTACCAACCTCACCTGGAAGGGAGCTACAACACCCTGACTGAAGGCTACAACCCTCAGCACCACCATGGACCATGTTTCATCAATTTTCATACTAGATCCAATAGCTTCAATAGATCACAACTTGCAGGAAACTTTTCATCATATTTTCAGACTGGACCCACTCCACACATTTAAGCTCAATCATACATCAAACTGAAAATTATACCCTTATCAATTCATTCGATGAATTATCAACCAATCAATTAACAACTTGATCTTTTCTCAACATAGTCAGCAACATAATCAATATTCAGAAAACCCAGATTTGTATGAATACATCATAGACAGATAACAGTAATATAGCGGAACAGATCAGACATTTCATACCACATACTTCAACAAACCCTAGTTTTCATACATGCTTTCCTTTCACTAATCTGGCGTATATACGTGCTTACTCTGTTACAAACTTGCGTATATATCTTCAGACATTTTAGGTCAGCACAATTCTTTAGAACAGATGCATAGCTCAGATTTTACCCTTCACTTCATAAACATGTTCACCTCATCTTAGATCTAAACATTCCATAAACATATCTAGAAGATACAAATACATTTTAGATCTAGAGATCCCTCTTCATCATTCTCTTCACTGGTGCATTATGAAATCAGATCTATCATTCAACTGTTACCCATTCCATACAGATATACTTCAAAGAGAATTATTCATTAAAACCCATACATCTTACTCCCCCTTTGCACAATGATTTTCTTATCCTTATATAGAATTAGCCTTTGTCAATACCATGAGCCAAAACCATACCACTTCCGATGGTATTCCTGGATGGGATCAAATAGACAATCCAGCGCTCAATACAATGGGTCAATACCATGGTGGTAACCCCTAGTTTTACACATTTAGAGTGCATTTGAGCATACGTGTATTGGCACGTATTTTTCCGCGTGCATACGCTACTTCTCCTAAAGAAACCCGTGAATGCTTTGTGTCACACACTTTTCATCATTGTTCTGGCCCTTACTGATATTTATTTCTCTGGTACTTCTGAGCTACTTGTAGAACATCAGATTTACATCATTAATAAACTCATCAAGCATCAAGAACAACTTCATTAAGTAGGTTTCCATCATCTTCATCAAGTGGGTTTCCATCAAGGACAACACTCTGCATCATATTGCCAACAATCTCCCCCTTTGGACTTGATGGAAACCACGATGGTGTTTGATCACGACAACAGATAGATACATTAAGCATAATGATATTCTTCCCCTATTCAAACACCATGTCACTCTCCCGCTTTGAAATCAAGGGGAAAGGGCGGATCAAAACCAACACAAGGTTTTTCCCCTCATGTAGAAAGAAGAGCATTGTAGAACTGATGTACTCTGAAGTTACCATGCTCCCCCTGAGTTCATGCTGAATGTTCAAACATATTTTCCAATGAAGTACATGACTCTATGACCTTCCTATCACCAAGGACTCATACTTACATCAAAGATCCAATCAAGTGGATTTACATATGAAACTCAAGTACCCAACCAAGTGGGTTTACAAATTTGAACAAGTCATTACATGACTGAATATTAAAATTTTACATCATAGGTCTCATCATGACCTTTTCATCAAATTACAAATATGACTTTTTATGACCACTACCAAAAATACCTCAAGAAAGATCATATTTCAAAATCATCATAATGCCAACAATGCATTATGCTCAGCAAGGCTAATGCTCCCCCTGAAACTATGCATCCACGCATCCTTTCCATATGACCAAGTCTCCTCCTTAGCTTGTGCAACCTGAATACTTTCAACAGCAAGTCATCAGCAACAATCTCTGCATGATCTGTCCGTATCTCTGAATCATAAGACTTCCATCTCATTCATGTGTGAAAGCAAGGAATACTCTTCAGCAAAAATCAAACAGGGCTCATCCATAAACTCATCATAATAAATCATGTATCATGTCATCATCATTTAGAAATAAGACATAAGAAGATATAATGTCAATAATTCAATCATTAATAGTCAGACCGATGCTCCCCCTGAACCTGTGCTCCTGTTCTTGAGCTATCATACTAATTTTCTTATCAAAAATGCATACGCGTCTGTGTCCACTGGAACTCGCGTGTATACGCGACTTTACTTTATTAAACCCACGTATGGAAAGTGAAATACTGAAAATTTTATACTCCTTCTTCACCCCCTGAATTTGTACCACCCGTACCTGTCTTCTTCACATCATATGCACTGTCAGAAATAGTCATAACCAGAATTACCAAATCAACCATGAGAATCATCATACATTGCTCCTCCTGTGATGATACATTACTAATATCTATAATGTATCTCACATCATTCTTTCAGTCATTATGAGAAGCAAGCTTTAGAAGCGGATGACTGCAGTAGGGTCAATATTCCCTACGTTTCTAACCAGTCCTCCTTTTTTTCCAGATTTGCTTGAACTTTCTTATCGTGTGCTAGAAATTGTCCAATTTCTCGGATCTGTTCATCCTGCATTCTTTTTCCACATGTCCATACTTGTTACAAGCATAACATCTTATGTGACCAGAAAAGTAAGCATAAGGATCCTACTGTGTTCTTCTATTCTTTCTTCTATTGCACTCAGCTTCTTTATGACCAAACTTGCTGCATGAAAAACAATATCCCTTAAAGAAACCATAGTACCTTTCTGTATAGAATCTGTTTGTTTGTGACTGAAACAATCCACTTCTGCAATTTTCTGCAACATGACCATAATTATGGCATTTAAAGCATTCAACATTATTGAATGATTTCCTTTGAGTGTTCATGATTGTCGGTTTACTTCTTGTTTCTTTCAACTCTTCAGGTTTTGCATTGACATCCTTTGAGTCTTTAGCACTTCCTTGTGAACTAGATTCTCCTTTAACAATTTAATGAAAACCAAGAACAAGTTTAATAGCAGGAGATCTTTGATTACTAAGAATATTGTCCAGAATATTAGTACTATCTTGAAACCTCAAGAGTTTATCCTTTTCTTCTAATTTACCTTTGAGAATGTTTACCTCAACCTCCAATTTTTGGCATTTCTTCTTCATGCTTTCTTCGACCCTTTTTCCTTCTTCTACTTGATCATTTAATTTTAAAATTTCTTCCTTCAACCAATTTCTTGTTCTTCACATGATTGTAGCAGTTCTTCATTCTTCTTATTTGATTTTTCCAGATCTTCTTTGAGAGAGATGATTTCTGCTTCAAGTCCTTCCTTTTCAAATGGTAGGGGTTCTTCATTCTTCTTATTTGATTTTTCCAGATCTTTTTTGAGAGAGATGATTTCTGCTTCAAGTCTTTCACTTTGATTGGTTGCATAAACATACAACTTTTGATAATTGTCTATATGTCCATTCAATATTTCTTTCTGATCATTCATTCTAGAGATCATATCTTTGTAGATAGATTCTCTCTTATGAAATTGATTCCAATCATTGCTTTCATCATTGATATTGAGATTTGCTTCTAGACTTATACTGTTACTTTCACTATCTTCACCATTGCATGCACAAGAAGGTGAATCACAAGAACAACAATCAATACCTATTTCCTCTTCTTCATTTTCTGCTGCACATGTTTTCTGAGGTATCTCCTTTTGACTAGCCTTCTTCTTTTGCTTCCTTGCCATGAGCACTTTCAGATCTTGGTCAAAATCTTCTTCATCCTCATCATTATCTTCATTTGTATAATAACTTTTTCTCTTTTCAAATTGTTTCCCTTTATCATGATTTTCTTCATAAGGCCATTTAGCAGCATAATGACCAACTCTCCCACAAGTAAAACACTTGAAGGGTAGCTTACCTTTGAATCTTCCAGTACCTGGTTGGAGTCTCCTTACAAAATTTGCTTCTTCTCTTCTGATATATAACTTGATTCCTTGACAACTTCCTTTTATTTTCCTTTTGCACATGCCTTAAAAGTAGCTTTTTTGATTTGAGAGGGACCTCCTTGTCTCATTTCATAAGCAGTCAGAATACCATGTAGTTGAACAATAGTAAGAGTTTGCAGATATTGCCTTTCTTCAATAGTCGACACTTTTGACTCAAATTTTGAAGTTAAAGATCTTAAGACTTTTTCCACCAGAGTAGTATCGGTTATGGTTTCACCCAAACTTCTCATATGATTTACAATATCATCTAGACGTAAAAATAAACTGGCAATACTCTCATCACTATGCATCCTTAAATTTTCATATTCAATTCTGAGAGTTTGGAGTTTTTCACTTTTTACCTTTGTATCTCCTTCATAGCTCAGAATGATTTTGTCCCATTTTTCTTTTGCTGAGTTTAGCTGCATCACTTTAGCAAATTCTGGTTCAGACATGCTTCCTAATAAGACATTGACGGCTTTGGCATTGATTTCATATTTCTTCCTTTCTATTGCATCAGTAGGAATACTTGTCGGATACTGATAACCTCCTTCCACGATTGCCCATACTTCTGCACCAAGACTTTGCAGATATGCTTTTGTTCATATCTTCCAGAATAATAGATTATTTCCATTGAATAGAGGTGGCCTTATATACATTCCTCTTTCATGACTTCCCATTTCGACGGATCTCCTTCAAGCGATCAAGCTTCTGCAGAAGGACCTGCTCTGATACCAATTGTTGGGAAAAATACTGAGAGGGGGGGGGGGTGAATCAGTATTTAGGACTTACTCAAAATTTTACTTTTTCATTCTCTAAAAACCCATACGCTACTTTACTATAGAGTGAATTTTCTCAAGAGTGAATTTTCTATAGATTGCTAGATGGAGTGAGAATCTTGACTCAAGACCCTCATATTATTGTTCCCATGACTCAATTTAGAGAAGATAATATGCTCATCGATTTCTAGATTTGTATGGCTTAAAGCTAAGCACACTCATGAAGTAGTACATATGAAGCATTGCTCAATAGGCACACATGTGAGCTTCCTATAAGGCTTGAAGCAGCGAGTTATAATATTATTTGTGCATATTATCAGTCACTATACATTGCATTGTTGTGCACTTTTAGAATTAGTTAATTCTTATTTTAAACCATTTATGTATGCCTTGAGAGGGTCGTAAAACACTAGATTTTGAATGTTGGGCTATAAACACCAGGAATTATTTCAACCGAGACTTATATGTGCACTATATTGGTTTGGTCTCTGTGAGAGAGGATTACAACTGACATTTTTTATATTTGGAAAATTCGATAAGCTCAGATTTATCTAGTCTTTATAGACTGTTGAGTCTTTTTCTTTTGCTCAGAAAATGGCCAAACTTGATAATATATTAGAGCTATTAAATGCTATAATACATTCTACTGTAGATGAGATGGTAAACATCAGCAAAAACATTCTCTATGATATTTAAATATGTCTCCAAAAGTGCACACGAAAATATTGACTTTTTTGCAGCTTGAGTCTCAACTTCAGTAAGAAGAATTACAATAGTGGAGTGATCATTATGAGCATATTTAGAACATTAAGACAAAATCTCGTTGATCTAGTGGATTAGTTTTATTCTCAAAATTAAAATTTGTCAGAATGGTCTGGAACCTGAACGATTGTGTATATCTCATTGTCTTGAATCTAGCACAACTCATTTCGCGAAAACCAACTCCATATGCTCCTATAAACGCGCTTTATTTTGTGGAGACATCATTTTTTTTTGGTTTTGGGTACAAGGCTGCACAGTTAGCAGTTCTTACTACTGACTGCACCTTGACCATATAGTTTGACTATGTTTGGTTGGAAACACTTTGCTTACCACTTCTTAGGATTCTATTGGCTATGAAATGGAAATATTTCATTGGTCAGGAGGTTGGTGAAGTGGACCAACTAGGAGGGACCACGTGGGCCAACCAGAGACTGCCACGTGACCTCTTGGTGACCACAAAATTTTTGGTAAGGTTTAACATCAGCCTGGGGAGTTGAACATGAGACCTCCATTAACACATCCAAGCCAACTACCATGTCCTCTATAAGTGGTTCTTACCCCTATAGGGGCTCACTTCTATACAAAATTTATTGTTATGGCATGCAGGAGTTGGGACTAGGGTTAACCCCCGACCCCGTTATGCAAACCAGGGTTAGGGGCTAACCCTGACCCCGTAATATGTGTTAACACATTACCCACAAATACCAAAGTTGGAATTGAATTGTTATGTCATGGCAGATATTTGTATAAAAAATGGCACTAGGTTTTACATCATATTCAAAACATTCATCTGACTCTAAAGATTTTGACTTGGCTACCAAAGAATGCTTGGCGTGACACTCATTTTTGTTGTGGTTGGGACTCTTGTGGAACTCATACCACTTTCTAGTGTCCTTCTTCGACTTCATGGTGCTATTATTACTTGTGGCTTCGATGTGTTGTACTAGATCGCTCCACCATCACTTTTTACTTTGTTTTATGATTTGGAGGTACCTTTTCCCTGCTTTGAATTCACATATCCAAAGTTTCTATTCTTCTATTTAAATTCTGCTCAATCCTCACAACATATCGGTACACTGCACCAAGGGAGGAGATGTGTAGGAACTCCATTTTTTCATGGATGTATTTGTGCAGAAAACCATAGTACTTGAGTATTATATGTTGCTCAAAATCCTTGATACCCAACTTCGTTAGTAGGGTATGGAAAATTTTTGTGAACTCTGATATGTCTTGGTCCCTTTTCTGTTGTAGTGTGTTCCACTTTATGTACTTATCTTCATATATTTCGAAAGGGTAATATTGTTCCTTGATGACATGCTAGAAATAATTCTAAGAGGGTGCAACTGAAAATAGTTAGGATTCCCTCATGTCCCTTTTATCACATTAAGTTTCCTACCAATCCTTGACATGGGGGGTAGGTTTGAGGAGTGAAAAAAGTAACATTTTCCTTATTGGAAGAATTATGGATTGAAAAATATCCTTCTAGCATATTTAACCATAAATCTAGGGCATCTACATATATTTTTCCTTCAAATATAGGAATGTAAAATTTAACTTGTACCTTTAAGGTGGTGGCACATCTGAAGGATTTGGGAAAAAATTTCCATCATCTCGTTCATTTGTCACTCGAGGGCCTCTTCGAGCAACATTTTGTAAGGATCTCTTTCTCCCTCATTTTTATTTTCTTCATCCATGGGAAGCCATTGGGGTCTGCAAGTATAATCTTGCCATAGGTTCAACCAATTCTAGTCTTAACTCCTTATACCCTTACCTTGTTGGGGACATGCACAAAAAAACATAGAAAAAACGGACTGCTCTAATACCATTGATCAAAATTTATGAAGGAATGAAATAAAATACAAATTTAAATAAAAATATAGATATACAATGAAACAAAAATTCAATTAATAAATAACATCTGCTGAAAATTGTTTACATGCATAAAATAAACAAACTAGCTTGAGCAATGGTAGCTCATCTCTGAGAAGAGATGTGAAAACTACATGCCTTCCAAACCACATTACAATGCGGCTATGGGGATTTTTTTCTCATGAAGAAACAATGAGAAACCATAAACATCCAAAAAAATAACCCTATGAAATGAAGTGTCAAACGTTTCTAGGCCCTGATGGGGTTAGCTGGACCCTTAAATTTCTAGGATCTTAGCTTGGGAATATGATCTCCGTTTGGTGCAGAATAGCGAGTTCAAAAGTTCTTTATGAGGAAAATAATTTTTTACTACAAATGGAAAGTTTTTGGCCCCCATTTTCCTATTTCCCCAAAAATCGTATCATTTAGGACCTCAAAACGACTCTGAAAGTGTAGGACCTTAAAAACTGCTAAAAATAGAATGTTTGCTCGAAAATAGGAAACTAAAAGGAAATAATTATGGAGGTCCAAGTGGAATAGATAGGTGGCCACCAATATCCACTTGGATCATTGTCTTTGGCAGCCTATTATTCCTGTGCATGGATAGGACTTAATATAATATAATATGTGATGCCATGTACGAATACAAGTAGCATTTCTTCTTTCCCACACTTGCACTCTTGCATGTATTCATGCAAATAAGGTAGAGTTGGAAGCAGAAAGTCACCTATTTTTTAAATGCAACTAGCATGCATGGTTGTACCAAGAATATGGGACATCTTAGTGCAAACATGAGAGGTCCTGCTTTTTAGCAATCATTAAACTAGCACTGCTTTTGAGCATTCTCATTGATAGGTGAAAAACCTTTCTTAACCTTCTAATCAATACTTATAAAAATAAAATTTATCTTCTACAAAACTATGAAAAATGTAAAATTTTTGTAAGGACTATGAATTATCATTAAATTATTATCTTGTCACATGGAAACAAGACCATCAATGTTATTATCACCATGACCTCTCGAACACCCTATTATAATAATGGTGTTTACTTGAAGTTTATCCACTCTCGAATACTATTATATCAACCTTTAAAGGTAGAAAATATTTATTAGTTGCTAACTAATGTTACCTAAGAAGATTTAGAATTTCAAAAGATAAACTAGCCTCTATTTCAAGAACTTTCTAGAAGATAAGTTTATAGAGAGAGAGAGGTGAGGGGATGTTTTTGGTGTTGGAGCATGACTTCCCATTGAAGGTAGAATGTATAAAAACATCAGAAATCAAAATGAATAAATTATACCTGTTAGCTCCCCGTAATCAGCAAGATTGGCACAAGTCTGACTGTGGGGAGAAACACTGTTTCAACCACTTTGGGATTCTAGGATCTAGCCCTCCTGAATCCGAAGAGGGATCTCTCCAATAAGTGAAAAGATGGAATTGTATTTGAAGTTTTGGGTAATGATATTAGGCTACTTATGAAGGCCGAGGGTTTGTTTTGTTTTTGGATGGTTGAGCATGATTATTATTTGATGAGAAATTTCTAAGTGCAAAGAGTTTCAAAGGTGTAAAGTTGCAAGAAATCAGAACAAGCTTTGGCCAAAAAGATAGATAATTGCAGGTTTTAGTCCATTGGGCTATGGAGTCATAATAGGGTTTAATTGAAAAAACAAGGGGCAAGAGTGGTCTATGGGGAAATTCATCTATGTCTAAGGATCTCTTTAAAGTTGATTTATGGAATGAAGTGATACAACAAGAAGGGGAAATAAACAAATGAAGAACAAAGAGCAGCCCAGGATCTGGTAAGTACTTTGAAACTAGACAGCCTTTGACAAACACTTAAGAAAAACATAAAATCAATCCAGGATCTGGTAAGTACTTCGAAACTAGCCAGCCTTTGATATACTTTCAATAGAAAACATACAAAAATAGAGGGGAACTTGAAGGCTATTGTTGGAGAAGAAACTAGCGGGCTGGGCTCACCACAAATCCTCTCCTAGCTCTGCTTTACTTGGTAACTTTCAAGACAAACACACAAGAGAACAAATAATGGCCTAAGATCTGGTAAGTACTTCGAAACTAGCTAGCTTTTAACACATTCCAAGGGAAACTTTCAGACAATTTTTGGGGATAAAACTAGGACCAGGGCACACCATATCTTTCTTAGTTCATCTCTACTTAACAGGAGCTGAAAATAACTTTCAAGAATAAAAATTAGCTAAGACAGTAGGATGAGGGAACGCCAGCATTCCTACTGCTTAAAATGAATTAAATCATTCCCAAATAACAGATATTGGAAGAAAACATTTAGATAAAGCTTTTTCAGTTAGAGAAGGGTACTGATATACAGTAAATCCTAACTCTATGCATGTTGTTCTTTATAAGAGAAGATGAAAAAAGTGAAAACAGAAGTAAAATAACAATTTACAATAAGAAATAACATCACCGTCGACATAGACCAGGATCCCATAAATCAGCTTGTATTGATGCTTCAAACCAGTTACAGCTTTAAGTCCAATGCTTTAGTTTAGCAATCATCTACACTTCCCAGACTAACTTATATATCACAAGCAGAGCTTCAAGAGCCAGTGAACACTATTTACAGGTACAAGTCTCAAGCTCAAGTATATTTCAAAGTTCAGCAACCAACATTTTCTCATCTTCTACAGCAGTATTTATAGAAGAATGAGGAGGTGGGAGAGGATAAAAGATCTCCCAGGACAATTAATATAGATTAATGACTTCTCGGCCTTTGAGGGGCTCGATGGAGAAGCGTACAGATATTCTCACTGTATTAATGTTTTACAATTAATATTAAAGCTTGGTGGGAGCTTTTGTTGACCTTTAGGCTCTGTTTTAGGATGTAATAACTCTGCTGATATTTTTTGCATTTAGTTCATTTGGCAGAATTAATTGTTTGGTTGTGCTGATGAAAATATCTAATTTTGATCAATAACTTCGGCCTCTGTTTGAATGCTTTGAGGCGCAGGTGGCTTTGTGGTAGCTGGGAGGAATCAATTTGCCTCAGATGTGGTGGTGGAGGCCTTTCTGTCTAATAAAAACTTTATGATTTAATTTAACTGTGTTTTAATTTGGAGGATTAGGCTTTTGATAATCAATCTTAGCCGTAATCCCAAAATTGTCTTCAATCTTCTATTTCTGTCATGGCAGGTCTTCGACACTGATACTCTTTTAATTATTTAATGCATTGTTGTGTGTCTTGTTGATGTGCAATGATGCATAGAGCTCACAAGGCATCAATTCCCATGAAGCATCGACGAGACATGGAGTTTGAACCCTGCGAATGGTTTCCTTTGATGAATCAAAGGCACAGGAATTGTCATTCCCAGCCTTTGGCCTTTCTTTAACATAATGGATAAACCATTAAACACCTGAAAAATACGAACAATATTTATAAAATCCTACGTTCTGTGGGTAAAACTGCTTAGAAGGCATGGGGAGGAGTGTGGTCGTTGGATGGCATCATCCAACGGTGTAGATCTATTCGCGGAGGTTAAAAAGAAGAGCAGAGGGAGAAATAAGTCAGAACCGTTGATTGCGCAGAGATCAATGGTGGGGATTACACATTTAAAACCCTCTTGGTGGAAGGCGGAGGGCGATGAAATAATGCGGGAATGATCTGGGACTGTCTGATCTGGACACGTGGAAAATCCAGATCCAATCGAAGGATTGCAATTGGCGGGGTGAAGAACTTGGATAGCGCCGATGCGATTAAGCATTGGCCGTCGATCTGCAGATCAGATCGTCGGTGGGGAGTGAATCAGGGGGGTTCAAAGGCGGGGGAAAAATTTTCGATTGGAATGAATGAGGGCCGTTGGATCAAAGGAAGGTGAAAAGGAGATCGACGGCTCATGATTGATCAGGGAATGATCAATCAGGGAGGAGGAATAACATACGCAAAAATGCGCTTTTGAACATTACCGATGGGATGATGCGCAGGCCGTTTGATTGGTTCAAGATCAACGGCGGAGATTGCTTCAAAACTTGTATTGGAAGAAACCCTTTGTTCCTTATGAAAACCAAAAATTAACATAAAACAAAGGTTTTATGTATAGGGGCGGGATATATACATATGAAAATGGATAGGCGCCCAACTGCGGGGCCTTTGGACTTTGTGGAAAACAGAAAGGGCCTAGCGCTTATATAAGAGGGCCAATCGCAATCGGAGGTTGGGGCTCAGTCTTTCAATATACCCATTGGACTTTTATGATGCGATTAGTGCCTTGGGACTTAAACTCTTGGTCCCTGGTGCAGGCTGTATCGAATAAAAGGTGAAGGGGGCGGGGTTTAAACAAAAGGGATTTAATCGCATCGAAACTTTTGAAACATAGTAAATAGAATTGTGTGCTGGGATTTTGCGATGCGATTAGCACTGTGAGGGGTTAGTGCTTGGTCTTAGCACCATGGGCATATGGTGGGGGAGTGGTTTAAGGCTTAGCCCAAGGGGGCTTAAGCCTGTGGTAAAAACATATTTTTTATGAAATTTTCCAAGTCTTTTCAATGGATTTGGGGGTTTCGGCAAAGTTAAAAAGTGGGTTTTAAACTCTGTAAGGGGGATTTTATGAAAGGAAAATGGGAAACAAATGGAAAATAGAGGAATTTATGGGGGTGAAAGTGGTAAAAAATTAAGGTTTGTTTTGTGGTGGAAGGAAGGGAAAAATGGCCTTTGCAACAGTATTTTGTCTTTGAAATCAACAGAATTTCTGAGCTTTGAAATGGGAACAACAATGAAGATCTGGAAAGAGGAGATGATGTCTTCAAGAGTCTTCAAGAGATAACACTTTTTAGCAATAAAATTTGTTCCTTGAAGGCTCAAAAAAAAATTTAGCGACCATTTGATATGACAAATTTTATAGGTGGCTAACAGTGGCTCCACTTGGGGATGGTGCCTTCTTGAAGGCATCAAAAATTTCAGACTTGCATTCTCTGGGAGGCTGATCAGTGCCTAATCCATTGGGCTGCTTTCTTTAATTGAATGATCTTCTTTGCTCTGAAACATATTAGCAGCCATAAAACAATGGATCTTTCATCAACAAGCTTTCTACCTACCCAATCCTACTGATCTAACATTTTTTCTTCTTTAGAGTGCACTTGGATTGGCAAACTCTTTACACAACATTTTATTATTTTGAAAGAAAAAATCCTAATCTAATTCTACTCCTTATTTCTCCATGAACTCAGATTAAACAGTTGAGTCCATATGATTCTCTAGCTAATCTACTAATATGTTAGGATTAAACAGTCTAACAAATTTTATTCTCTAAATTCTACAATAGAAATTTAAAAACATACAAGTCAGGATTGAATAGTCTAACTTGATGCTGATCTATGGCATAAAAAACAAGCTGCACATAGACATTATTTTTCGGAAAATTAAATCAAAATGGAAGGCTTAAGATCTGAAAGTTTAAAGCACTTCCTTCATCTTTTTTACAGCTATGATTTGACTCTTATTTGAGTTGTCTTTCCTTTGTTGACTGGTTCAGATTATGAGCTGATTAGAACAAGTTTTTACCTCTGATCTTGACTCAAGAAATAAAAATACTTGAGTCATCTCTCATGGAAACTTAGGTTCAGATTTTGAGCATGTTTGAACCTTTAATTTCTAGCCTAATCTACTATGCATGGGGTTGTGTGCAAAGTTTGGCAGGTAGTTACTTTGTATAGGCGGTAATTTAAAACTAATTAGTCAAGATTAGGCAGTATGACTAATTAGGAGTGTGTTCTTCAGGAGTGACATTTTAAGCTTGCACACTTTCAGAATTTGTTTCTCTTTTTTGGTATGGGGCTATATCTTTATTGTTTTTACAATCTGCCCTCTTTTCTTTCTTTCACTGTTTTTGTATTTTTTATTTTTCTTCGGAGGCAAAAATCAACACTATCTAACTTCTCAAAACTGAGATGTATTGACATTCCTATCTAACCTATTCTAACATGGAGTATTTACATATTCATATGATACAAAAGTGCCAATGTAGCCAGCTGAGTAATGTCAAAAAGAAGAAGAAACTCTAGCTACTTGTTAGAGGTATCCATAGTACATTTTGAAGATTAATCTTCAAAATTAAGACTATCACAGGAGGTGACAACTTTTCACATCTCTGGCTCTTGCAAAGGATCTATGCTTGATAATTTGAGCCAGTTGGGAATTCCACACACTCTTCCATAGGATCAACAAAGAAAAGATGAAGATTCTCTTCTTTTTGGCCCTCCATGTCTGGTAGATTGTCTACTTCCAAGGCTTTAGCTTTGAGGAGTATATCTTCATAAAGTTGCTTGGAAGCATCATCATTCTTAACAGAAAAGGAAAAATATTCTTCTTGAGAAGATGGTATATCCTCAGTAGGATAGTCTTCTATTTGTTTCTCTCCCTCTTCTTCATCATCTTTTGAACTGGAGGAATCATCATATTTGGCAGTGTTGTCCTCTTGTAGCCTTGGTATGCTTGGATTTATTGGGTTGAACTCTGTGAAGAGGTTATTATATTCTTTAGTAGGGGTGTATTCAATGGTTTCCTCTTGCTAAAAAATTTCTTCATTGCTCTTCTCTTCACCTTCTGAGTTGAAAGGCTGTTGATTCCCAATTATGTGAAAGCCATTTATGATGGATCGAAATGGATGTTTGCGGCTTTCAAGATGACGATGGTGAAACTCATAACACCAATAAAATGCTGGTTGCCCTACATGATTATTTTCTGCTTGGAAAACATCATCATCATCAGATTGATTAAAGTTTGAAAATTTATCAGAATAAACCTTTTCATCAGTCAAACATATTGGGATATCAATTTTCTTTTCTTCTAGCTGATCTACAAGTTTATTTCTTGTATCAGTGACAACAAGATGGAGTAGGTATATGAGCAGAAGCATTTGGTTCAGATGAAGGTTTGGATGCTCGCTGTCTATTCAATACTAGATCAATCTCTTTCTCTGTCAAGAGAGAAGGAGTTTCCTTTTTTCTTAGAACAGAGGCACAACAGTCCTCTTTGTCTTGTGTTGGATGATTTTGAGGCTTGATGTCTTCTTGGGCCTCTTCTAGTGGAACTTCAATTGTGTCACTAAAATTTTTTTCATTTAGGTCATGAAGTTCTCTTATCAGCATGGTACAAGACATAGGCAGGCAATCAAGTTTTTCTTGACAACCTTCTTCATTGCTTTCTTTGTAAGTTTGCTCATCCTCTTTTATAAAGTGTTGATCATAATACATGTCTTGGTCAGAGTCTTGGTATTGAGGTTATTGGGCTTGTGTTTGATCAAGGGAAAGCCTAGCTTGCTCTAGATAATCAACATTCATATTAGCCATCAACCTATCCATTCTCTTCCCAAGCATGTACATCATCTTTTCCATCATGATTAGAAATTTTTCTTGATTATTTTCTTCATGTTCATCATACATGTCTTGTAGTGGCAGAGGTTTTATTTTCTTAGAGAAAAGCATTTGTTCTTCTTGATAACCAATATTCATATTGGCTATAAACCTATCCACTCTTTTTCCAAGCATGTACATTAATTTTTCCATCATGAGCATATGCTTGTCTTCTGGATCTATATCTAAATCCATGTTTGTAAATCAGAAAAGAGGTCACTGTGGTCACTGTGTCTAGTCAATCAGTTCATGGTCTTATACCAGTGGAGTCATTTGGTCTTCTGGGAGTTGTGGAGTCACCAGGTGGAAATTTTTAGCTCTTTTGGAGGTAAAAGGTTTTATGGTCCACCACCATGTTTATTGAATACCAATCTGAATTTTTTTTGGGTTTTTCCTGAGTTTCTGTGGTTGTATGGAAAACTAAAGAGTCTATAAAAGCTGGCCAAGCAACTATGAACTCAAAAATTCCCCAGCAGAGTCACCAAAAATGTTTATTTGTGGGTGGCTCAGCTGGTTAATATAGCAAATGTTCTTTGAAACAAATTTCTGATATCCTATGATTACCTTAAAGAGAAAATTACTCAGAAATTCCCCAGTGGAGTAGCCAGAAATGTTAAATCCCTGTAATTAGCAAGATTGGCAAAAGTCTGACTGTGGGGAGAAACACCGTTTCAACCACTTTGGGATTCTAGGATCTAGCCCTCCTAAATCCAGAGAGGGATCTCTCCAATAAGTGCGAAGATGGATTTGTCTTTGAAGTTTTGGGTACTGATATTAGGCTATTTATGAAAGCCGAGGGTTTGTTTTGTTTTTGGATGGTTGAGCATGATTATTATTTGATGAGAAAGTTCTAAGTGCAAAGAGTTTCAAAGGTGTGAAGTTGAAAGCAATCAGAACAAGCTTCGGCCAAAAATATAGATAATTGTAGGTTTTAGTCCATTGGGCTATGGAGTCATAATAGGGTTTAATTGAAACAATAAGGGGCAAGAATGGTCTATGGGGAAAGGCATCTATGTCTAAGGATCTCTTTAAAGTTGATTTATGGAATGAAGTGATACAACAAGAAGGGGAAATAAACAAATGAAGAACAAAGAGCAGCCCAGGATCTGGTAAGTACTTTGAAACTAGCCAGCCTTTGACAAACACTTAAGAAAAACATAAAATCAATCCAGGATCTGGTAAGTACTTCGAAACTAGCCAGCCTTTGATATACTTTCAATAGAAAACATACAAAAATAGAGGGGAACTTGAAGGCTATTGTTGGAGAAGAAACTAGCGGGTCGGGCTCACCACAAATCCTCTCCTAGTTCTGCTTTACTTGGTAACTTTCAAGACAAACACACAAGAGAACAAAGAATGGCCTAAGATCTCGTAAGTACTTCGAAACTAGCCAACTTTTAACACATTCCAAGGGAAACTTTCACACAGTTTTTGGGGATAAAGCTAGGACTAGGGCACACCATATCTTCCTTAGTTCATCTCTACTTAACAGGAACTGAAAATAACTTTCAAGAATAACAATGAGCTAAGACAGGAGGACGAGGGAACGCTAGCATTCCTACTTCTTAAACTGAATTAAATCATTCCCAAATAACAGATATTGGAAGAAAACATTTAGATAAAGCTTTTTCAGTGAGAGAAGGGCACTGATATACAATAAATCCTAACTCTATGCATGTCGTTCTTTATAAGAGAAAATGAACAAAGTGAAAACAGAAGTAAAATAACAATTTACAATAAGAAATAACATCACCGTCGACATAGACCAGGATCCCATAAATCAGCTTGTATTGATGTTTCAAACCAGTTATAGCTTTAAGTCCAATGCTTTAGTTTAGTAATCATCTTCACTTCCCAGACTAACTTATCTATCACAAGCAGAGCTTCAAGAGCCAATGAACACTATTTACAGGTAGAAGTCTCAAGCTCAAGTATATTTCAAAGTTCAGCAACCAACATTTTCTCATCTTCTATAGTAGTATTTATAGAAGAATGAGGAGGTGGGAGAGGATAGAAGATCTCCCAGGACAATTAATACAGATTAATGACTTCTCGACCTTTGAGGGGCTCGATGGAGAAGCGTGCAGATATTATCACTGTATTAATGTTTTACAATTAAGCTTAAAGCTCAGTGGGAGCTTTTGTTGACCTTTAGGCTCTGTTTTAGGATGTAATAACTCTGCTGATATTTTTTGCATTTAGTTCATTTGGCAGAATTAATTGTTTGGCTGCGCTGAGGCAAATATCTGATTTTGATCAATAACTTCGGCCTCTGTTTGAATGCTTTGAGGCGTAGGTGGCTTTGTGGTAGCTGGGAGGAATCAATTTGCCTCAGATGTGGCAGTGGAGGCCTTTCTGTCTGATAAACACTTTATGATTTACTTTAACTGTGTTTTAATTTGGAGGATTAGGCTTTTGATAATCAATCTTAGCCGTAATCCCTAAATTGTCTTCAATCTTCTGTTTCTGCCGTGGCAGGTCTTCGACACTGATACTCTTTTAATTATTTAATGCATTGTTGTGTGTCTTGTTGATGTGCAGTGCTGCGCAGGGCTCACAAGGCATCAATGCCCATGAAGCATCGATGAGACGTGGAGTTTGAAACCTGCAATTGGTTTCCTTTGATGAATCAAAGGCACGGGAATCGTCATTTCCGGCCTTCGACCTTTCTTTAACATAATGGATTAAACCATTAAACACCTGCAAAATATGAACAATATTTATAAAATCCTGCGTTCTGTGGGTAAAACTACTTAGAAGGTATGGGGAGGAGCGTGGCTATTGGATGGCATCATCCAACGGTGTAGATCTGTTCGCGGAGGTTAAAAAGAAGAGCAGAGGGAGAAATAAGTCAGAACCGTTGATCGCGTAGAGATCAACGGTGGGGATTATGCATTTAAAACCCTCTTGCTGGAAGGCGAAGGGCGATGAAATAATGTGGGAATGATCTAGGACCGTCCGATATGGGCACGTGGACAGTCCAGATCCAATCATAGGATCGAAATCGGCAGGGTGAAGAACTTGGATAGCGCCGATGCGATTGAGCGCTGGTCGTCGATCTGCAAATCAGATCGACGGTGGGGAGTGAATCGGGGGGGTTCAAAGGTGGGGGAAAACTTTGTGATTGGAACGAATGAGGGTCGTTGGATCAAAGGAAGGTAAAAAGGAGATCGACGGCTCACGATTGATCGAGGAATGATCAATCGGGGAGGAGGAATAACATACGCGAAAATGCACTTTTGAATATTGCCGATGCGATGATGCGCAGGCCGTTTGATCAGTTCAAGATCAACAGTGGAGATTGCTTCAAAACTTGTATTGGCAGAAACCCTTTATTCCTTATGAAAACCAAAAATTAACATAAAAAAAAAGGTTTTATGTATAGGGGCGGGATATATACATATGAAAATGGATAGGCGCCCGACTGCGGGGCCTTTGGACTTTGTGGAAAACAAAAAGGGCCCGGGGCTTATATAAGAGGGCCAATCGCAATCGGAGGTTGGGGCTCGGTCTTTCAATCTACCCATTGGAATTTTGCGATGCGATTAGTGCCTTGGGACTTAAACTCTTGGTCCCGGGTGCAGGCTATATGGAATAAAAAGTGGAGGGGCGGGGTTTAAACAAAAGGGATTTAATCGCATCGGAACTTTCAAAACATGGTAAATAGACTTGCACGTTGGGATTTTGCAATGCGATTAGTGCTGTGAGGGGTTAGTGCTTGGTCTTAGCACCATGGGCATATGGTGGGGGAGTGGTTTAAGAATTAGCCCAAGGGGGCTTAAGCCTGTGATAAAAACGTATTTTTTATGAAATTTTCCAAGTCTTTTCAATGGATTTGGGGGTTTCGGCAAAGTTAAAAAGTGGGTTTTAAACTCTGTAAGGGGGATTTTATGAAAGGAAAAGGGGAAAAAATGGAAAATAGAGGAATTTATGGGGATGAAAGGGGTAAAAAATGAAGGTTATTTTTTTGGTGGAAGGAAGGGAAAAATGGCCTTTGCAGCAATATTTTGTCTTTGAAATCAGCAGAATTTCTGAGCTTTGAAATGGGAACAACAATGAAGATCTGGATAGAGGAGATGATGTCTTGAAGAGTCTTCAAGAGATAACACTTTTTAGCAATAAAATTTGTTCCTTGAAGGCTCAAAAAATGTTTTAGCCACTATTTGATATGACAAATTTTATAGGTGGCTAGCAATACCCACATGGATTGGGTTTGAAATACTCATAGGATGAAACTAGGATCTTAATGTTTCATAATATATAGTTACACAATGGAGTTGTTTGACTATTGGGGACTAAGGGAAAAATATGTAAATAGTCAGGGTTTATGCAAATGATGAGAAATAATTAAATCGTGCTTGCGAAATAATGTAGACTAGTTGGTTGTTGGGAGATGAAGGCTGAAAGAGATTTGAAAGATAGAAACAAGATGAAAAAAATGCAAGACTTACAATAGTCTCTTATCATTATCTCCTAATATTTTAACAAATAAAAAGGTTTCAAGCTAATTTCTACCTTAGGTTTTACCTCAACATTTTGATGTTTCCAGGTACGCTAATAAAGGAAATCTAAATATGAAATAGAGATTTTGTTGAGTTGATCTAAAATAGAGCACTAATGTATTTCAATTTTTGTGTTGAAATTCCAATGACTACCAACAACTAACTATGTGAGGCTGACTACTTTAATGTTGACTACTAATTGTGTGAGGCTAATTGTTGTGTTGGATTTAAGACAAAAATGATGAATTGTATTGATAAATATTATTTTGTAGGGAAAATATGAGCAACATACCATCCTGTAAAAACACCATGAAATGAAGTAACAACACTTTTGGATTATCAACATGGTTGTTGAAGCTTTTGAAAGGGTGGAGGATAAAATTGTTGTTGCTCTAGTTGTTCAAAAATTGATCTACTTATTCTGATTTGAAAAAATAAAAGGATGCAAATGTTGTTGAGTTCTTCAAAAAATATTCATTAAATCTAAACTTGTGGTACAACTATTCCAACGAATAAATGTGCTAAATTCGAGCATGGAAAGAGATGATTGGATTGCCATCCATTAATGTATGCCATTAACCAATGTGAGAAAACTCAATATTGATTTCAACAAGAATCAAGGTACCTTAGTATGTATCTTACTAGGTATGAATAGAGGTGCTAAAGTAGAGTCACCCTCAAGACTTGAAAATTAGGGGACATTAATGTATTCCCAATGTTGTTAGGGAGAGAACCTTCCATTAATGTATTCAATCGTCAAGTTACTAAAACAAATCTCTAACCTTGAACCCAAATAATGTTCTAAGGTTGATGGGTCAATACCCATTAGCAGGAGGGCGTTAATGCATCCCACATAATCTAACATGAGCACATATATAATTTGAATAATTTTATAGGATCAAAAACATGATGTAGAAACAATTGAGAACTTTTCCAACGAGTAACCTCGTTTTTAAGAAAAAAAACCCTTGTTTAACTGTGACAGTGTCCTAATTTTCATTGTTAGAATTATTTTTATCATATATATATATATATATATATATATATATATATATATATATATATATATTATCCTACTCTACTTGAAATAGGAAGCATCCTTTCAAGTGTAGGAACATTTCCACTGAATCCATTGCATAAACAAATTACAAATGAACTCATATTGAAATTTGAAATATATAATTTGAATGCCAGAATATGAGGATCCAACTTTTCTAGCTAATATGGTGCCAAGATTTGTTTAATGACTAAGGAATGTTTTGTGCTCACAATCATTTGGAACGAAGCTTCAATGTAATCTATGTATCCTTAGATCTTTAGTTCACTAGCAATTTTTGGCATGTGCTCCTTTATCACACGAAGAATATCTCTCAAAGATTGTTGACTTCCCTCTTGAATGCACATGAAAGAAATTCCTTAATCTTAGGTTCCCATATCTGCTCCCCATTAATGTTTTCTTGTGACTCATTGATTTCTCCTTCATATTGGCAAGGATCATCAAGGAAAATTCTTTGGTTTTCTCCTTGATCTTGTTCGTTAACTTTTCGGTCTTCCCCTTGTTGTTTCTTATAAGTCCCTCGCCTTTCTCCTCCTCCCTGAGATGCAACTATGTTTCTGATTGCAAATAGGTAATTTTTGAAAGGAAAAATTAACCACTCATCAACGCAAGAGGAACTACCTGGTCCAAGGTTTTTCAGATCTAACCCAATCCATTTGATATGGATGTTCTTGATGGGTATTATGACTCTGTTGGCCACAAAAAATGATTTTCTCCCTTAGAGGAGATTTCTTTTAAGTTCAATTTATTTTAAAATCGAAATGAAATGTTGATTTAAAAAATGTTAATTTGAACTAGTAAAATGCACTTTCAAGATACAGAGACATTTGTAACTCTTTCTGCAAAAACACAAATTAAATCAACTAAATTATAGCTTACTTTAATAAAAATGTATTCTGCATATTGGACACCTGACCCTCTTAAGATTAATGTGGGAAAGTCCAAAAAACCACTTGAAATGTAAAACCAAGAATCACCACAAATATATAAATATGTATATCATATTAATAAGTAATCACATTCAATGCTTATCTTTATATCTTCTTGTGTTCGACATGTGCGTCTAACATCGTATCAACGCGCGCGAATTTTGGCCCTGCCTCGAGTGTTCTAATTGTATGCTTGAACTAACACTCCACTACTTTGGTCTTGGTCAGAAACCCGTTCTGCCCACTATCTGTAACTGTCAGTACCCTTTTTTCCCGCAACCTCGTCAGTTCTATACCTCGGAATGAATAAGAGTTTGTTATATGACCGTTACATTATGAGTTGCAATAAAATGGTGGTTTGAATGATCCTATAATTCCTCAGCACAACAACTATTCCAAACCCTGGTGCAACGAGCGTTACTTCTTCTGAAGCGTTGGAACGTTTCCTAGACCTGCCATCTTTCTTATGCTCATATGTCAGTCAGAAATCTGTTTCCTCACAAAGTGATTCAGAAATTTGTTTTCTCACTGAGAAACTACCCTAGCGCTCCACTAGTCTGGTGTTGAAGCTTGATCTCATGATATTTGTGTGAGGATTTTAACCAATTTGGGGCATATTATTTCCCTCAAAACATCATAATCGAATTGCTTTATTTTCTATAAGATGAGTCTGCACCAGCGAGTTACACGTATAAAATCGATTACTGAAGCCACTGAGAGAAGGGTACAAAGAGTTTGTAACTCGTAAACCCGCCTAGTGAGACAAATAGTGGTGGCTCCGCCCAGACCCGAACATGCAAAACATTTGTGTTTCTTATAAACTCTGTATTGTATGATCGAATAAGCGTACTGTGCTCACCCGCTATGAAACAAATAGTCGCTTCTATTTCTCCACCATAGCCGTTCAGACTCCTCCACGCGCAGTCAACATTTGCAGCGACCTCATAACATTTACATTTGTAGTGTCCTCATAACATATCCATACACATAACATTTACATTATCCATACGATCTCCCTCATAACCCTACTCCTCT
Source organism: Pinus albicaulis (assembly GCA_034641835.2). NCBI lineage: Eukaryota > Viridiplantae > Streptophyta > Pinopsida > Pinales > Pinaceae > Pinus > Pinus albicaulis. Next base: position 1,369,933,047 of record CM076580.1, read on the forward strand.
CGACATCAGAGTCCCGCAACCTCCACTCCTTACGCTGCTCCTGTAGGAAACCCACAGTGGAGCATACATTGGTGTCTTCTCCCTCCTCAGCATACATCCCACCGCGGAACACCTCCCTCCTAGACATGCAACCCACCGTGGAGTGTTTTACATTGTAAAGCACTAGTTTCGAACTTCGACCAATTTAAGATCTCATACCTATGTATATGAGACATCTATGCCAACAGAAACGTGTTGTTATAGCACATAACACAACAATAGCACATACGTTCAAAGTAGGAATGCAGTAATGCATAAACCATTGATCCATTTATGTTGAAGACTGTGCATGTTGGCTTATGCTCTCCATAATTTTGGTCTCCTTTCAAATTTATTGAACGCCACTTTTTGGAGCATTGCTACATTGAAATCATTGCAACGGCGGGTTCAAGAGTGAATTTTCCTATGGATTGCTAGATGGGGTGAGAATCTTGACTCAAGACCCTCATATTATTGTTCCCAGGATTCGCTTTGGAGAAGAGAATATGCTAATCGATTTCAAGATTTCTATGGCTTAAAGCTAAGCACACTCATGAAGCAGTACTAAAGCATTTTTCAATAGATACACGTGTGAGCTTCCTATAATGCTTGAAGGAGTGAGTTATAATATTCTTTGTGCATATTATCAGTCTCTATACATTGCATTGTTGTGCTGTTTGAGAATTAGTTAATTCCAGTATTAAACCATTTATGTATGACTTGAGAGGGTCGTAAAACACCAGAGTTTAAATGTTGGGCTTGTAAACACCATAAATTATTTCAACCGAGACTTATATGTGTATTATATTGGTTTGGTCTCTATTATAGAGGATTACAACTCGCATTTTTTATATTTGGAATATTCAATAAGCTCATATTTACCTAGTCTTTCTAGACTGTTGAGTCTTTTTTTTTTCTGAGAAAATGGCCAAACTTGATGATATATTAGAGCGATTAAATACTCTAATACATTCTACTGTAGATGAGATGGTAAACATCAACAAGAACATTTTCTATGATATTAAAATATGTCTGCAAAATGCACACGAAAAAATTGACTTTTTGCAGCTTGAGTCTCATAAGAAGAATTACAACAGTGGAGTCATCATTCTGAACTTATTTAGAACATTGAGACAAACTCCCATCAATCTGGTGGATCAGTTTTATGCTCAAAATTCAAAGTTGTCGGAATGGTCAGGAACCTGAACAATCACATATATCTCATTATTCTGAATCTGGCACAACTCGTTTCGCGAAAAATGACTCTATATGATCTTGTAATCACGCTTTATTCATTTGTGGAAACATCATTTTTTTTGGGTTTTGCATACAGGGCTACACAGTTAGCAGTTCGTACTGCTCAATGGACTTTGACTATACAGGTCATGTTTGGTTGGCAACACTTTCCTTACCACTTGTTAGGATTCTATTGGCTATGAAATGGTAAGATTTCATTTGCTTAGGAGGTTGGTGAAGTGGACCAACCACGAGAGACCACGTGGACCAACCAGAGACTGCCACGTGTCCTCTTGGTGGCCACCAAAATTTTGGTAAGGTTGAATATCAGCCCGGGGAGTCGAACATGAGACCTCCGTTAACAGAACCAAGCCACCTACCATGTCCTCTGCAGGTGGTGGTTCTTACCACTATAAGGGCTCGCTTCTATATAAAATTTATTGTTATGGCATGTCGGGGTTGGGACTAGGGTTAATCCCTGACCCTAGTCCGCATACCAAGGTTAGGGGCTATTCCTAACCCCGCAATATGTGTTAACGCATTACCCACATATACCAAAGTTGGCATTTCAATGTTATGTCACGATGGATATTTATATAACAAGCCACATACCTACTTAACCAAATTTGTAATGACATATTTCATATGGAGGAGAAACCATTATATAACCTATTAACCTAAAGTTTGTATCGCATAAACCCCGTCAGATATATTGGTTACCAAACCCATTACGTAAGTTTTAAACCAAAGTTTGTTGCAATGTTATTGACAGTCATGATAACGGTAATGGTGATGGTTTGGGAACCAAATAACATGTGAACATGTCGCAGGGGTTTGATGCGAGGCAATGGAACCATTAATGAGTAGCAGAACCTTCCTAGGGCAGGGTTCCACTAACCCTAACTCCAAACCTCTACCACATGTGAATACAACTGCCCCAACATTAAACATTATGTTCAAAACTGAGCTCCGACAGGAAATTCCGAGATCAAAGACGGTTTTCACACGACGTGGTGAGTTTTTGTCCGAGTATGGAGCCTCACCGACACAATTAAGGAGGTGACCATTTTTCTCCTTCCTGGCAGGAATCCCACTGGAATCGGGCTAAAATTTCGCTCCACGATGCTGGAAAAGCCACAATTTGTCACCTAGGGCAGAAAAAGGGGAATTTGTAGAACGAAGAGCAAAGAAACTTTTGGAGATGATAAATTTTTTCGTTTTTGGCCTTTTTAGGAGCATAAAGAGGCTAGACAGGAGTAAATGACAGTTCTAAAGCCATTGTAGCTATCATTGAAGCCATTTGAGAACTGTAACTTGATTTAAACACCATTTTTTCAACATAATGAAAGAGGCCCAACCATTGGAAGCTGTACCAGGAGATGTAGCTTGGGAGGGTGAACCCCTTCATCATCTGCGACTTTGTGTTTAGTGTAATGGTGATGTTGTCTCTTTTTTTCTGCAAAAAATGAACTTTTAATTTATATTTACGTGCTTAAGAATTTTACATAAGAGGCTTAAAACCCCAATTAATCACTCACAAAATTTACATAATCCTCAAGCAATTTCATATATAGACCAATTTGGTATTAGAGCTTAGGTTTCTTTGTTGTTGATAGGGTTTAAATGTTTGCGAGTGTTTCTGATGCTTACAAGGTTGAATCCCAAAAGAGGAGAAGGAAATATTTTGGATGCAAGTCCTTAAGTGATCTGAAAATGGGTTGGATAACTTGCTATGCTTTTCAAGAACCTCCCACTCAGTTAAACAAATAAAAGATCTAGCTTGTACTTGACTTTTGCGGAAATGTTTACTTAAAACAGGTGTATGATTTTTAACTGTTTAAGTGCTCTAAGTCCATTTTTTTTTGCTGAAACTAAACATGTGCAATAGCCATATAATGCAGAATATAAACATCAACACATAACAACAAATTTAATCTAGGAGTTCGCCTGAATCTCGTGGGCTACGTCTCCTTGAGTTCTTGTCATCTTGACTTAGCTCTTTGGGATTATGGCAATTTTCTTTTACAAGTTACAAAACGCAACTCCAATGGTTACTGAACTGAACCAATGGATTTAGAATACCATTTATATCCCTATCATGGTCGTCATCACTCTGCAAACAAATCTAGGCTCCCTCAGACTTGATTCCTTCTATCAGTGCTCTTGAGTTACACTGAGCTTCTCTATGGCACTAACTCCTTCATAATTCTTTTTCTATCCCTGAAACCTCACCTACTATCTCCATCAAATATCAGACCTCCAAAATGGACTAATCATTTGCTCAAAATGAGCAATGCATCCACAATCTAGGCCTCCTTCCACAGTTGGCCCTAGGCTACCCAAAAACTCCCTATGGCTCTTTGACCTTCAGAAGTCTTCAAATGGCTTTTTAAATCCTTCAATGGATTCCAAATGCCAAAAATAGTCAGAATAGACTATTGGTTCACTGAAATTGGCCTCCGGCTGCTCCGATTTCACCTCCGACACCTAGTGGCACCCCTTGGCTCTGGGGTCAAAGAAAAATTATCTGTGGATTCTCAAGCTCTATAAATATTTAAAAGCTTCTGAAAACTCCATCAATGGATTCATAAGTATCAAAAAAGTCAGAAATGACTATTGGTTTCCTGAATAAGGCCTCCAGCTACGCTGGCTAGGCCTCAAACTATTGTTAGCTCTTGCTAGCCCTGGTGGCCCCTGGTACTTCACTGAAGAATATCGGCCTTTAAATGTACTCTACAGGCTCTGAAAACCACACCATTAGTTCCAAAACATCTGAAACATCCAAAATTGACTATTTGATTATTAAGAAATGCCTCAAGTTGCACTGGTTAATCCTTTTTCTATTTCTGCCCCCTAGTGGCCCTAGTGGTCCCTTGAACTTTTCTAAAGCAAAAACCTACAAAAAATTCCTCTGATGGCTCTGTAACCCTCACCAATGAGTCTATAATGTCTGAGATAGTTGAAATTGATTATTGGCACTCCAAAATTGGTCGAATCTCACTCAAGATAGAGCCTGGACTCATTTTTCCTAGTGTCCCCCTAAGAATACTCCACTAAATTTGGGGAACTTGAGTTAACTGCAGATAAAATTGGTGATTTCCAAAAATTTGGTGGCGCGCCAAATATCCTGCCAGTTTAAAAATTGTGGCATTAAATTTTTTAAACTGTCGCATGTGACAGCTCTGAAGGGTTCAGTGGGTTTGCAGGTTGGAGGTTTAATGCTAACCAAAAATTGTAACCGCGCCTTTAAACCATAACTATCGGCATATGTGATAGGTTTCATTGAATGGAGACCCGTCGGTGGTTATTTTTGGGGCTTAAGCCCTCAATTTAGGGGTTGTAGTCATATGGGAGGGGTTGGCCCCTCTGCTCCCCCCAACGCATAAACCATTAAACGTTAAATAGAACGCGCTCACCATAGTGGTTAAGACTTCCTGTGTGGCGCGTTAGCACGCGGGTAGGCTAGCCGGAACGAGTTCCATGGTTCGATTCTCTAGAGTCCCAACAAATTTTTCTATACGGTCTCGGGGACACATGGTGGGCTCAGGGTTGGCCACGTGTTGCCCTATAATTGGCCGAAATCAAAAAGTCAACCCACTACTGAATTACAATCCACCACTTGGCATGACCTGATTGGTCCGAATGGAATATTTTGGGGAATATTTTGAGGAATATTCTAGGAATATTTCCTGGAATATTCTTTTTTTTGAATTTTTCCATAACTAGTCAAACTTGGACAAAGTCAAAAAATTACAGTTTACTGGACTTTTCAAACTGCGATAACTTATTCATACGGTGTCGGTTTTTTGAGCCGTTCATGGTACTGAAATCAGGGAAATGAGATCTATCTAGTCGCTCAGGTTCAGAACACTTCCAAACACTTTGAATTTTGAGCTATCACTTCGATCCATGATCCAAATCTGATCACACCTCCCCATTGTGAATCCTTTGGACCCCAAAAGATTGATATACTAATATGTACAGTAGATGAGAGTACAACACCCTCTTCTTTTGAGCCTCATGCACTTGCCTTGTATGGCTTAGTGCTTTTGAACCACAACTCGAAGGTAGTCGACACTTCCCTTCTTTGATGCGCTTTTCCTCATGTCAAGAATTGTCTTCCTTGCACTCACTCAGAAATTTCTAGCGAGAAATTTACAGAAGGTAGCTGAACATCACTTCCTTGATCATCGATCCATAGTGGCTCAACCAAACGTGATATTACAATAGAAAACATGCATACATAACTGAAATTTTCATATGTACAGATGAGTGCATGTCTTACTATGTCAAGAAGTCAAACCACTACTTACCAAGCCACTTCCACGACGACTTTTGCTGCTGAAAATCTTCTTCATGTGAAACATTTGTTCTCACATCAATAATGGAATCCTTAGTTCCAATTTCCCCATTCTTTCTATCCTCTTGCTACAAATTCTTGGGACATTTAGTTGGACACGTCCAACATTGGGAAACAACATGTCCCCTCTTCTGGAATTTTTTGCAAGTCTTTTGCACCTTCTTTGCAAGTTTCCTTTGCCTCAATTGCTTCCTATATGCCTTCATCCTATTCCAGCATTTTGAAACAACATGGTTACACAAACCAAAATATGCACAACAACTATTTCTTCCATTCAAGCATGCAGAATTGTTCACGCCTTTCAGAAACATAATCAACTTGACTAAGGGAAGAATTATACCTCACATGTTGCTTTGCATGTCCATCCTTTTTGCCTTCTTGTGGAGATGAACTAGTAGAGGTTCCAACTTTCTCTTGAAGACTAACATCAATGTTCATGTCTTGAAAGCTGTCTGAACTCGCATGCTCACCATAAGCTGCATGACTACAATATTCTTGCTGCAACATAGGCTTCAAACAATGGCAATCAACTTGAAAACAAACTTGACATGTTTATGGTTTAGAACTTGGAACAAAAGTTCTTTTTGAGGTTGCCTCAAATGCCTTCATGGATTTGGAGTCTTTGCCATTAGATTGAACATGACCAAAACCAAACTTCTTAGGTCGTTCCTCAACCAAAATAGGGTCAATCATACCTTGTGCATGCTTGCCTAAATGCTTGACTTCATAGCCCATTTTTAACATCAACTTGGACCCTATATCTCAAGTGTGCTTTTCAAATGAACCTACACATCTTTCTGAAGAGGAGATTGAAGATAAATTAGAGTGTTTTACCTTTGCTTGACGCATGTACTTGGTTAGGGCCTCTTGGGCTTGATGGAGTTGCATCTCCATATCATGCAATCTTTGGATAATTTCTTCCTTATCTTGCTTCATAGCAACCAATTTCCCATCAAGTCTAGTTCTTTCTCTTCTATCTTCAAACATAATCTGCACCATATCCTTTAGGATGTAGAAGTCTCGCTTCATGTCTTCATTGAAGAATCTTGTGAAGGAGGAGGATTTTGAAACCTCACTTGATGAAGTTGTCATTATGATGTATATGAAAAAAATAACTTCAATCAAAATTCACAAAGCTTTCAAAACAATTGAAAAAGATTCAAAACAAAATGGTTGTAGAGTCAAGCTCTTCTTCAAGCATCCTTTTGCAAAAAAACCCTTTTATGCTTCAAGGGTTGCCTTAAGGTCCTTTGGGTAAGGATAATGCTTTCAAAATTCTTCCTTCTTGTCCTCTTCTGAACTTATCTATCAGTAGCTTTCCCTTCACCTCTGGAAAACTCAAGCAACAGTCATTTTGCAATAGTCAAATTCTTTAAATGTTAAACACCTTTCAAGTATAACAAGCAAGTTATTGCTTTTTCAAACAAGTGCTCTGATACCAACCTGATCGAAACATGGGTTGGATAAATTGTTATTATTTTCAAGAATCTCCCAGTCAGTTAAACAAATAAAAGATCTAGCTTGTACTTGACTTTTGCGGAAATTTTTACTTGAAAAAAGTGTATGATTTCTATTTGTTTAAGTGCTTTAAGTCTATTTGTTTTTGCTAAAATTAAACATGTGAAACAACCATATAATGCAGCAAATAAACATCAACACGTAATAACAAATTTAATCTAAGAGTTCACTCGAATCTCGTGGGCTACGTCTCCTTGAGTTGTTGTCATCTTGACTTAGATCTTTGGTATTATAGAAAATTTATTTTACAGTTACAAAAATCAACTCCAATGGTTATTGAACTGAACCAATGATTTTATAATACCATTTATATCCCTGTCATGGTTGTCATCACTCTGCAAATAGATATAGGCTCCCTTAGACTTGATTCCTTCTATCGATGCTCTTGAGCTACATTGAGCTTCTCTATGGCACTAACTCCTTTAGAATTATTTTTTTGTCCTTGAAACCTCACCTACTGTCTCCAAAACATATTAGACCTCCAAAATGGACTGATCATTTGCTCAAAATGAGCATTGCATCCCCAATCTAGGCCTCCTTCCACAGTTGGCCCTTGGCTGCCAAAAACTTCCATGTGGCTCTTCGACCTTCAGAAGTCTTCAAATGTCTCTAAAAATCAATTCAATGGAATCAAAATTCCAAAAATAGTTAGAATAGACTATTGGTTCACTGAAATTGGCCTCTGGCTGCTCATGTTTCGCCTCAAACACCTGGTGGCACCCCCTGGCTCTTGGGTCAAAGAAAAATTCTTTGTGTCTTATTTAGCTCTATAAGTCCTCATAAGCTTCTGAAAACTCCATCAATGGATTCACAAGTATCAAAACAGTTAGAAATGACTATTGGTTTGTTGAATAAGGCCTCTAGCTGCTCTGGCTAGGCCTCGAATTGTTGCTAGCACTTGCTAGCCCTAATGGCCCCTAGAACTTCACTGAAGCATCTCAGCCTTCAAAATTTCTCTACAGGCTCTGAAAACCACACCATTAGTTCTAGAAAATCTGAAACATCCAAAATTTACTATTGGATTATTGAGAAAGGCCTCAAGCTGCACTGGCTAAGCCTTTTTCTGTTGTTGCCCCCTCGTGGCCCTAGTGGCCCCTTGAAATTATATGAAGCCAAAACCTGCTCAAAGGTCCTCTAATGGTTTTGAAACCCTCACCAATGAGTCTAGAATGTCTTAGATAGTCGAAATTGACTATTGGCACTCCAAAATTGGTCGAATCTCACTCAAGATAGAGCCTGAACTCATTTTTCCCAGTGTTCCCCTAGAAATACTCCACTAAATTTGGGGAACTTGAGTTAATTACAGATAAAATTGGTGATTTAAAATAATTTTGCAGTGCACCAAATATCCCTCCAGTTTAAAAACCATGGCATTAAATTTTTTAAACTGTCGCGTGTGACAGCTCCGAAGGGTTTAGCGGGTTTGCGCGCTGGAGGTTTAATGTTAACCAAAAATTGTAACCACGCCTTTAAACCATAATCGTCGGCATATGTGACGGGTTTCATTGAATGCAGAACCATTGTTGGTTATTTTTGGGGCTTAAGCCCTTGGTTTAGGGGTTGCAATCATATTAGAGGGGTTGGCCCCTCCGCTTCCCCCAACGCATAAACCATTAAACGTTAAATAGAGCGCACCATGGTGTTTAAGACTTGTTGTGTGGCCCATTGGCATGCAGGTAGGCTAGCCAGAATGAAGTCCATGGTTCGATTCTCTGGAGTCCCAAAAAATTTTGCTACACGGTCCCGGGGACATGTGGTGGCCTTAAAGTTGTCCACGTGTCACCCTGTAGTTGGCCGAAAATAAAAAAGTTAACCCATTGCCAAATTAAAATCCACCACTTGGCATGACCTGATTGGTCCGAATGGAATATTTTGGGGAATATTCTAGGAATATTCTAGGAATATTCCCTAGAATATTTTTTTTTTTTTAATTTTTTCATAACCAGTCAAACTTGGTCAAAGTCCAAAAATTACAGTTTACTGTACTTTTCAAACTGCAATAACTTCCTCATACGATGTCAGTTTTTCGAATCATTTGTAGTGTTGGAATCAAGAAGATGGGATCTATCCGGTCGCTCAGGTCAACACACTTCCAAACACTTTTAATTCTAATCTATCACTTTGGTCCATGATCCAAATCTGATCATTAAGTTAAGTCAATGACAAGGAGAACAAGTTTTCCACAATATCCACCAAAAATTTCACCTCAAATTGTAGTTGAATCTCCAACAATTATGTCACATGAAGGAGAGCCTGAAAATTTGTCAAAGAATGAAAAGGATTTCAAAAAATCATTCTTTGATATGACACAAATCGTGAAATTTCTTTATGAAGAGAGAAACATAAGGTTGCAAGGTGAGAGCTCCAATATTCCAAAGGGAGATAAGTATTCAAAAGGAGATGGAGGAGATGGAGACAAGACTCCAAAGGGTAATGGGAATGGTGAAAAACCACCTTTGACACCACCTTTCTCTTCACCTCCATCCTCAACAACATCTTTACCATCATCTTATTCCAAAACAAGCCCTTCACAAACACCTCCACATTCTCCAAAAGGTCATGGTAAAACTCCATTTATGAAACTTGACATAAATTTTGATTTTCCTATGTATGATGGACAGGAAAATGCTAAAATATTAGATAATTAGGTTCATGAGCTTGAATTGTATTGCAGGATACAAATAATCAAGCGGGATGACAAGAATATTAAGCTTTCTTCATCAAGATTGGAGAGTGCAACACTTATTTGGTGGGAAGCCAAAACTCAAGAGGACATGAAGAAACATGGTAATGTATTAACCTCTTGGAATTATTTTATTGCTGCCTTGGGAAGACAATTTTATCCATTAGCATATATTCAAAAAGATATAATGGACTAGAAAAACTTTAGGTAAGGTAAGGTGAAAAGTGTGCAAAGCTATACTCAAGAGTTTAGAAGAAGAGCACTAATAGTGGGTGCATATTTGACATCTCAAGAAACTTTGTTTAAATACATTGGAGGTTTACATAGTTACCTAATACATAGAAGACTCATGTTTAATCCTTCGACTTTAGGTGAAGTTTGTGTATAGGCCACACATCTAGAGGAAATATGGAAACATGTTTCAAATGATAGAAGTGTGAATACCTTTGAGTCTGGAGAGAAAGGAAAGGGTAAGTGCAAGGGAAAAGGTAAGAAGAATGCATCCGTAAAGTTGGAGAAAGATAAAATCACATGCAAACACTGTTCCAAATGTGGACATGATGAATATCAATGCTAGAAATTTCATCTAGAAATGAGACCCGGGAAGTTGAAAAACAAGGAGAAGGAGAAGAGAGTTGCAACAATACAACATGATTTAGGTTCTGATTCCGGAGATGAAACAAATATTGCAACAATGGGTTGGAAAGGTATGAACATTGCAAGTACTAGTTCTTCAAGTTGTCTAAATGATACTCTATATGAAGAAACAAGAATTGATCTTTTCCATATTAGAGTTGTTTCAAAACATAGCAAGATTGACACATTGTTTTATAATGGTTCACATGCAATTCGTATTTCAGAGGAAATTTTTAGAAATTTAATTTTGAGACCATTCCACATCCCAGACCCTATCCTTTAGGCTGGGTATTTAAGAATGCAAAATTGTAGGTTACAAGGAGGTGCATCCTTAGATTTTCAATCAATGCAAACTTTCTTGATGAAGCTGAACTTGATGTAATTCCACTTGATATTTGTGGTATAGTTTTGGGAAGCCCATATATTTATGATAGGAGAGAAATATTTCATCGCCATGAGAATAAGTATCACTTGTTCAAGAATGGGATTTAGTACATTGTTACAGTTCATAGTAATAATATGAGTTTCTCTCTTATGAATGTTGGACAAATGAAGAGAATTGTGAATGCTAGTCAAAATTATGCTTTGTTGATGTTCAAACATAAGGATGTTGTTAATGAGGCCTTTCAAGGAAATTCATCAAATGAAAATTCTAATTTGATTGAGGTTTGTAATGGGTGTGATAACATGTTTCAGGAGTCTAACATGTTGCCTCCTAAAACAGGTAAACAAGATGAGGTAAATTTTCAGCAGCATGCATAATTTTGGAACAGTGATATGAACAAGATGCCAATGCAAGAGAGTGAAAAGGTCAAAGAGAAAGTGCCAAAACAATCTGAAAAAGAGGGAATTGGATTCAAGTGAGAAGAATTTGAAGTTTTTTTAGTTTCCTTTGAGTGACGAATGAGGAGCGAATGTGTTTGTTCCTTCAAGGACAGTTGGTTGTTCTGCATGTTCTGGAAAATTGCAACAAGTTGGTATCTACAATAGCAAGTCAAGGTCTCCAAAATCAGGGAAAATGATAAGTTTTCATGAAAAGCTCAAAATTTCGCATTTAAGCAAATTTTAGTGGATTGAGACTGGAAGAGTGAGGGAACTATATCCTCATCTATTTTTTTATGGATAAAGATAATTTGGAGGTCCAAAATCTTCCAGTGGGTAGGAATGATCCGGTGGATCAATTTTATGCTCAAAATTCAAAGTTGTCAGAATGGTCTAGAACCTGAATGACCATGTAGATCTTGTTGTCTTGAATTTGTCGCAACTTGTTTTGTGAAAATCAACTCCATATGCTCCTGTAATCACATTTTGTTCATTGGTGGAAGTAACCAAAAAATTTGGTTTTTGGGTACAATGCTACATAGTCAGTAGTTTGTACTGTTGGTTGGACCCTGATTGTACAGGATGACTGTGTTTGGTTTCCCACTCTTTTCTTTCCACTATTCAATATTCTATTGGTTGTGAAATGACAATATTTCATTGGTTTAGGAGGTTGGTGAAGTGGACCAACCAAAAGGGACCACGTGGGTGAACTAGACGCTGCCACACAGCCTCCTGGAGGTCACCAAATTTTTGTTAATGCTAAAAAGTAACCCTGGGAGTTGAACAAAAGACCTTTGTTAACACAACCAAGCCATCTACCATGTTCGCTACAGGTGGTTATTACCCCTATAGGGGCTCACTGCTATATATAATTTATTGTTATGGCATGTGAGGGTTGGGACCTGGGTTGAACCCTGACCCTAGTCCGTAAACCAAGGTTAAGGGCTAACCCCGACCCCACAATATGTGTTAATGCATTACCCACATATACCAGATCTGGAATTGCAATGTTATGTCACAACGAAGGTTTTTATAACAAATCACAAACCCACTTAACCAAAGTTTCAATGACATATTTCATATGGAGGAGAAACCATAGTATAACCCATTAACCCAAATTTTGTATTGCATAAACCCCGATGGATATCTCAGTTACCAAACCCATTACGTAAGTTTTAAACCAAAGTTTTCTGAAATGTAATCGGCGGTCACGAAAATGGTAATGGTGACGATTTTGGAATCGAATAACATGTGAACACGTCGCAGAGGTTTGATGCTAGGCCAAGGAACCACTGATGGGTAGCAGAACTCACCTGGGGCAGGGTTCCGCTAACCCTAACTCCAAACCACCGCCTTATGTGAACGCAACTACCTCAACATTAAATGCTATGGTCAACACTAAACTCAAGTGGGAGATTCTAAGATCAACAATGGTTATCATGGGACGTGGCAGGTTTTTAACCAGGTACGGGGCCTCACTAGCATGTTTAAGGAGGCAACAATTTTACTCCTTTCCAGTAGGAATATCACTAGCACCGGGCCAAAATTTCACTCCATGACATTGAAAAAGGCACAATTTGTCACCTAGGGTTGGAAAAAGGGGAATTCATAGAACGAATAGTAGAGAAACTTTGGGAGATGATAACTTGTAAAAAAAAATTCCTTTATGGGAGCATAAAGGGGCTAGACTGGGGTTTTTTACAATTATGAAGCCATTGGAGTTATCATTGAAGCCATTTGAACATTGTAACTTTATGTAAACAATATTTGTTTAGAATAATGAAAGAGGCCCAACCATTGGAAGCTAGACCATGAGATGTAACCCAGGAGGGGTGAACTCCTTCATCATTTGCTAGTTTTTGTTGATTATTATGGTGATGTTGTCTCTTGTTTTCTACAAAAACTAAACTTTTAATTCATGTTTATGTTCTTAAGAATTTGACATAAGAGGCTTAAAACCCTAATTAATCACTTACAAAATTTACATAATCCTCAAGAAGGTTCATATACAGATCACCCATCAGCTACCGGAAATTAATAGTATCAATGATATTAAGATTGATTCAGATGCAATACCCATCTCAAGAGAAGAGTTACATGCAAATGCAAAATTTCAGTCTGCACTTCCCAAGCCCATCATCAAATCTTGGGAAGAGATTATCCACAACAAGCACATAATTTGTCTTATATATGACAAGTATATGTCCTTTCATATTCGAGATTAGTCAAAGCCCATCCAGTTTCAGAGTGTTGGATCCCTTCATGACATTTCACCTTAAGTTGTTCGAGATTCTACTCCTCTTTCACAACAACCAAAACAAATTGATAAATGCCAACATTGTGTTTGAGTTGGCCATATGAAATATCATTGTTTTGATCTTCACCCATGTAAGGACTATCGAAAAACCACTCATTCTTCACACAGATGCTTCAAAAACAAGCCTCTTGTAAGAACAAATATTCATCTTGGATGGATTGTTTCTTGGAAATGGGCATCAACAACCAAGAAGATGTTTTGGTCATATGTCAGAATTTCTTCTAGAATATTAAAAGGTCTTTCAGTTGAGCTTTTGTCATCATACCCTTGTATCTTACAGGGGGGGGGGAAATGATGGTCACATACAAGTTTCAAAGCAATATCAAGCGAGCCTGTGCCACAACTCGCCATACTAGATTCAGAGTTGTAGCCAGAGACACCAAAGTTTAAGTGAGCATGTGCCACAACCTTCCATACCATATTAAAATTTGCAGCCACAGACACATAATTTTAAGTGAGCCTAAGCCACAACCTACCATACCAGATTCAGAGTTGTAGCCAGAGAAACAAAATTTTAAGTGAGTCCGAGCCACAACCTACCATACTAGATTCAGAGTTGTAGCTAGAGACACAAAATTTTAAGTGAGCCCAAGCCATAAACTACCATACCAGATTCAGAGTTGTAGCCAGAGACAAATATTTCCATGATCATGCAATTGGTTGGTGGTCAGCCTTAAACCATCTATGCGAGGTTGAGCTTATCCCACTTCAAATAATTGGGGACACTTCCTATACCATAAGACTTCAGTGTCTTGCAAGTTTTGGAAGATTTCTAGGAATTGCATTAAGCATTCGAGAGTTGGTGGTCATCCTTAAACCACCGCAGGTTGAGACCTCCATTTCCAGGTTAAGGTTCTCCCTTTTTATGGAGATTGTAGACCTCCCTTTTCTAGGTTGAAGGTCTCCCTCTTCAAAGCATTAGGAGCACTTCATCTAGCAGAATACCTCAACTTCTTTCCAGATTTGGAAGAGTTTTGTGAACTGTACTAAGAGTTCCAATTTTGGTGGTCATCCTTAAACCACCTCCTTATGCCATCATCTCAGAGAGAACATTCAACATATTTTTGTCATACATTATTGTATTTTGTATTACAACTCTCTTCTTGGACTCATACATACCCTTTCGCATTAAGGGGGGGAATGTTTGACACTTAATCCTCCTAGAGTTAGTGTGGAAGTTGAATGGTCATAGGAAGTCCAAGAGACCACTTGGAATGTTAAACCAAGGGTCACCAAACATGTATAAATATGTATATCATGTTAATAATTAATCTTATTCAATGCTTATCTTTATATCTTCTTGTCTTTGCCATGTGCGTCTAACACTGCGGGAAAATTCTAATTTTAAAATAAATTCACCTTGCATATATGAATGAACCCTATAATAACCAAAATCAAAATACATTCTACTATTTTATCACTACATGGTTTAAAAATTAATGTAAAACAATAAAATATAATCATGAAAAATTAAAAAAACACTTTTAATATGAAAAAATAAATTAATTATAGTTAACAGATCATATATACAATAATCCTTATCTTTTAAAAGACATTATAAAAGAATAGGATTATAAGAATGTGAAGAAAATACTAAAAACATAGTTGACAATATTACTTCAATTCAATGAAGAAAATGATAAAAAAGAGAAAGAAAATCAACTTCATATTACTTGTTTTTGGAGGCCAATTTTTTGTATATTTGGTTTATAGTAGTGCAAAATATTGTGCACATAGGCGAACAACATTAGAAGATAAGACCCAATGCATAGTACGAGATACTAGCGCTAGATAGGGAGGTGCATTGTAGGTGGGCACATGCATAGAGTTCTAAGTAGGCAAGGGTGCAAGTGAGTGGATATTAGTAGTCAGGATTTTGAGATGGCCGATGAAGGTGAGAAAGGTCACCATAGTGAAGGAATTAGAAGATATTTATATAAGGAGATAGGTCATAGAGAGGGGAAGGATATGCTAGTGGATCTTTCAAGCCAACACCATTCTACAGTTGAGCAGTGTGGGACAATTGGAGAGAGGGTTGTCAAAGAATATCCAAACTGTTAGTTGACATGGAAAATTGCCATATTGGATGAAGATCAGGATGAGGATGATCGAGAGGCTATTGAAGACTAATAAGAGGACCAATTTATCTTATTTTTGGGGTTGGCTGGTTTAAAAAGTAGAGAATTACTGACGTTATGTCATTTTCATTACTATTAAGTTGAACATGGTCATTTTTCTATTCTTTGTATGTATGTAGCTGGTATCCAACATATACATAAATGAAGTCTATAAGTTAGACCAGCTCATAGGGAGATGGTTTTTATAGAGTCATCTGTGTTTTAGAGTGCATCAAATAATGTAATGGGTTATCTTTAGCTATGGCAAGGTGAGAGAGTCGGGTTCACTATATGGTTGTTTGTAGGGAATTGTGCATGTTTTTTAATTGTGAAGTAATGAAATACTGATGGGTTCGCCCATATGTTTTTTCTACTATTTATATGGTTTCAAATTTTTACTTTCGTACGCCTTATTTTCCTACGCAACAAGAGATGTTATTGGGAAAATAATGTTCTTGCTCTAATTACATTGTGAATGGTGAATAGTAAGTAGAATAATTGGAATAATGTTGTGTGAGACCCCATGCGATGTATAAACCAAATATGGCTATCATATGTTTATATGTTAGGTGTCTTGACCTCTACTTGGTAATCTAAGCCCATGGTGTCATAGAAACCAAACAATATCATCCAACTGTGGAAACTTGGTTCCAACAGTCTCCCATGGAACCTTGAGTGAGACATCATCCACTCTATGGGTGATGCCGAAAGGGTTGGTGCAAAGTGGGTTTTTTGACTAAAATTTTGCACCAAACTTGGGTCTGTTTGAACCCCATTCCATTAAATGGTTTCTTTGCTCGCACTTGGATTGTTGCATGATGGGATTTATCTATGACAAGCATGTGGATACCATGGAATCCAATGAAAGAGGGAATAAGTATCATGATTTTGAAAATAAGTAGGTCAAGGATCAAATGATTAGCATTGAAGATTGGTTGCAAAAGTATGTGTTTACTGAGTTCCATGGGGTATTATTTGAAAAGTTCCCAAATATTTTGACAAACTGGATTCAATGGCTAAATGATAATAATCCTACTTATCGGCATAATGGACTAAGACGTTGGACTCCAAAGGAGGTGTGCCAATTGTAAGAAGTAAGTAATAAAGTCTCTCATGTTATGGATCTTTGGTTTAAAAGCATGTTCGAAGATTATACTATTTTGTTTTCAATAGAAGTGATAATATCACATAGTGTGGCACAAAGGAAATTCTTAAAGAGTCCACGAGGAAAATTCATACTGTCACTACCATTATTGGTCAAGATGCTGGTGTGTGACCACAAATATCTGCCCATGGAGTCAGATACCATGAGTATTTAAACCACTTGGATACTAGGGGGAAAATGGGGTAGAAATAGGAGGTATTTTGAAGGGAGAGGAAGTGGAGAAATAGTGGGGGGAAATCTGGTGAAGGTCGAAAGCGAGTACATGACTATGAATATGAATACACGAAGATAGAATGAAGGAAGAGAATTTCAAGGGTGGAACATTTAGGAGTTGGCGAAGGTTTTGATGGAGTGATGTGGGAGGTGTTGAGATTCAACAAGATGATGAGATTAGTGAAACGAGTCACCTTCACTAAGTGGGCCCGCAGGCTATTTTTGGCGCAAAGTCTATTTTTAGACTATGTCTATTTTTAGACATGTTGATCATATTCTATGAGTTGCAGGATGCTATTTGTGGATGGTTGGTCAAGTTGGAAAAATAGACGGACTTCTATTTTTAGAAATATTGGGCGGATTCCATTTTTAGATTGCTAGTCTAAAAATAGATATGTCGAATATTATTAGCTCTTAATAATATTTGGACTCTAAACATTATCTTATTCTCTTGGAGCACTTCAGTTAAGTGCACAGATGTGGCACAACAGCTGACAGAAGGAATTACACTATTCCTGAGGGTTTACTGGAGCTAATGCATGAGGAATTCAGTTATAACTCATGTGACAGAGTTTGGTGGAGTTATAGAAGTATTTGATAGAGTTGTATTTAGTTTAACTCAGTTAGACTCACTTGAGCTAGTTATATATAGTTTAACTGATTGATACACTAGTGAGAGTGGTGTGAATTAATTATTTAATTAATTCACTAAATAATAACTCATTAATCAACTGAAGAATACATCAGTTAACTACAGTGCATGGCAGTTTCAGTGGAGACCAGTGGAGAGATAGGTGAAAGAGCAAGTGTGACTATCAGTTGTGACTATAGTGATGCATTGATTGCATCCAACACTCAGTGGAGATGAAAATGAGGATTGCATGAGCAAGGCTGCAGCAATTCAATTTCATTCAGAACCATTCTTCAGCAGGGATTGCACAGTAGAGGCAGGCTAGCAGGTGGCAAAGATCGGTGCATGGATTTGCAAGATCGGGTCTGATTAGTGTGTAGCGATTGTATTGTACTGAGAGCTTGATATGATCAGCTTTGTATGATGATTGTTACATGATCTCTATGACATATATTATATACAGATAGTTGGGGTTTTCAGCTTCAGGCTTTCCCGTTAAACAACTGTGTTCATATGTGTGAATTTTTATTGTTTGATGTGTGCATTGCAATCTTGATTTAATTTCCGCAAATGATCAATGGTGGAATAGATTCTGTATTTTTCATGAAGTTAAAATAGTGTGAGATCAGGAGAATCTTAGACATATAACACATAAGTTATATAATTTATACATGGTATCGGAGCATTATTGATCATAGAAGATTGCAATTATTGAAGCGGTTGAGTTTTGTGCTGGTGGAATTCGAATTTGCTGCAGCGTTTTCTTGGTGTCGAAGTTGAGCATTCATTTAAATGAATTTCAACGGATTGCGATTAGAGTATTCCCTTGACAACACCTCGAATTATATTGCATCGAAGGAAAGGATGGAGGTGGTGCTGGATGATAATGGGTTGAAGGATTTCATAGATGCTGATATTCCAAAGCCTGGTTCTAGCGATGTAGCCGCACTTGACGCATGGAAAAAGAAGGTAGAAAAGCGTCGAAGAATTCTGTTGGAAGGTGTGAAGGATCACATTCTGTCTAGCCTTCACAGTAAAGCCACTCCATTCTTAATGTGGAAGGCTTTGACAGACTTGTTCCAAAGCAGAAGCGACCAGAGGAAGTTGGCGCTTAAAGACAAGCTCAAAAAAATAAAAATGGAGAAAGGAGACAGTATACCAAAATACCTCATGAAGATTGTCCACTGCAAGGATGAGATGGGAAGTGTGGGGGTTACTGTAGATGAAGAGGACTTGGTGAGCTTGGCTCTCCTTGGGCTTCCGAAGAGTTGGCATAGCTACGAGGACTCTGTCAATGGTAGGTAAAAACAGCCGGGATGGGAGCGAATTTGGTCGGATCTTGTGCAGGAGGAGATAAGGCGGGGTACCAGGGATGGATCTTCATCGAAGAATGAAGATGAAGAAAATTTCGCTTTGGCTGCCAAAGAAAGGAAAGGGAAGGGGAAGAAAAATCCTTCTCAATCCGGTGCGAAAGGCAAGAAGTAGGACTTGTCCAAGGTGAAGTGCTTTCACTGTCACCGGCATGGACATTACGCCACTAATTGTCCATAGAAGAAGAAAAATAAGCAGGCTGCTGGATCTACAGCTGGAGAGGCTTTAGCCTCGCAGTTTGAGCTAGATTTTTCTCTAATTGCATGCTTGGTTTCAAGTGTGATGGGATCAGTGTGGTTTCTTGAAAGTGGTGCATCTTTCCATATGACTCGAGACAAAGATTTGTTTAGTGATCTAAATGAAAAGGATCTTGGAGTGCACATCGAGATGGGCGATGATGGTAGATACAGTGCGACTGGTATCGGGACCATTTCCTTTGAGAGGGAGTCAGGTAAACCTTTCATCTTGAAGGATGTCATGCATGTTCCAGGATTGAAGAAGAATATGATCTCTGTGGCGATGTTGGAAGACAAGGGTTATGATGTTGTTTTTAGTGAGGGAAAATCCTTCCTGCGTAGTAAAACAACTGGTAAAACCAGGAGGATAGGGATTCGAGTTAAGAATCTTTATCAATTGTAGCTAGATGGCTGCACTGCAATGGCAGGAAAATCAGAAGGAGTGGTGAGCCGGGATGAGGACGAATTGTGGCACAGGAGATTGGGCCATATTCACCATGGCACTTTGAAAATTTTGCAGCAGATTTCTACCGGGCTTCCCAAGGGTACACTTGCGCAGTTAGATCAGTGCAAGGGATGTACTTTGGGAAAATTTGTGAAGACCACTTTTCATGAGAAGGATAGTTGCACCACGACGATCCTTGAGAGAATTCACACAGACGTCTGTGGACCTTTCTCGATTGCTTCAACAGCAAATCACATATATTATGTGATATTTGTTGATGACTTTTCTCATAAGTGCTGGATCTTCCTCATGCAGAAGAAGAGCGAGACATACTCAAAGTTCTGTGAGTTCAAAGCACTGGTTGAGAAAGAGTCGGGGAAGCAGGTGGAAGCTCTAAGGAGCGATAATGGTGGTGAATACATCTCTGGCGAATTCAAAGAATTCTGCAGCAAAGAAAGAATTTGAAGAGAACTCATAGCGCCTCATAACCCACAGCAGAATGGGGTCGCAGAGAGAAAGAATATAATGATCATGGGTGATGCACGAGCAATGTTGCATGATCAGGGCCTTCCCATACACTTGTGGACTGAGGCATGCAACACTGCAGTTTATGTGCAAAACCATTGTCCTCATAGAGTACTTGGCATGAGTACACCCGAAGAGGCATTTTCTGGTAAGAAGCTTGATATTTCTCATTTGAAGATTTTTGGCTCACCTGTTTACATTCATGTGACGAAGGATGCTAGGAAGAAGTTGGAGCCGACCGCAGAGGTTGGGATATTTTTGAGGTACACAGAAACACCCCACAATTATCTTGTGTATTTGCCAAACAATCGGATGACTATCGTGCGACGGATATCAAATTTCATGAGGAGAAAGCCATGAAGTTGTTGCTTGAGAGGGAGCTACACTTGCATGCAGATGAGGAGCTACTTGTTCCTAAAGATGAGCCTCAGGATGTGGATTAGCCACAAGAGGAGGTTCATGGAGTGGAAGAAACCACTCACGCAGCGCCAAACATCAGAGGGTAGAAGTGCACTACATAAGTTGAGCGATTGAATCTTGATGTAGTGCAAAATGTAGGAGCACCTACATCACAGTGCAGACAGAGACAGTCACCTGACTGATTTACTAGATACATGGCTTAATGAGCAAGTGTATCGTGACAGATCCATCCTCTTTCGAGGAAGCTGTGGAGGATCTCGCATGGGTAGATGCCATGGTGGAAGATTATGATTTGATTGTCAGAAACAGTACAAGGGAGATTGTCACAAGGAAGAAAGGGAAATCAATGGTAGGTTCGAGATGGATCTACAAAGTGAAGCAAGATGCTGATGGGAGTGTCGAGAAGTATAAGGCAAGATTTGTTACCTGGGGCTTCCAACAGATTAAGTAGATTGAATATGAAGAAACCTTTGCACCTGTTGCAAGGTATTCTTCCATACGGACCATCCTTTCTCTCTCAGCGCAGATGAGTTGGCACATTCATCAGATGGATGTGAAGACTGCATTCCTCAATGGATTCATTGAGGAGGAGGTGTACATTGAGTAGCCTGAAGGATTCAAAATATTTAGCAGCGAGTCGCATGTGTGCAGGCTCAAAAGAGCGTTGCATGGGCTAAAACAAGTACCTCGTTCTTGGTACACACAGATAGACAGTTATTTCACTGGACTTGGTTTCGCCAAGAGTGAGGCGGATCCAAACCTATACCAGATTGTGGTGGAGGGTAAGATTTTGATCATTGTGCTTTATGTAAATGATTTAATACTAACAAGTGATGAACTGTTGATACACTCATGCAAGGCAGATCTTGCAAAGGAGTTCGAGATGAAGGACTTGGGCCTCCTTCATTATTTCTTGGGATTGGAAATTTGGCAGCAGAAGGGTGGAATTTTTGTGTCTCAAGGTAAGTATGCTCGGGAGATACTGGAGAAGTTCAACATGCAAGGCTGCAAGCCTATCGACACTCCTCTTCCTGGTGGTTGGAGGAAAGAGGATGCTACATCAGCAAAGGTAGTGGATGCCACTTTTTATCGACAGTTGGTTGGTTCGCTCATGTATCTAGTCAATACATGACCGGACATATGCTATGATGTTAACCAGCTTTCTCAAGCTATGGTTAAGGCTACAAGCTCTTTTCGAAGGTAGGAAAGCATGTATTGATGTATCTTAGAGGCTCATCGGGATATGGATTGTGGTACAAATAGTCAGATGAGGTGAAGCTGCATGGCTTCACGGATGCAGATTGGGCAGGGAGCCCAATAGAAAGAAAGAGCACATCTGGAGGGATTTTCAAGATCGGGTCTACAACATTTTCTTGGTATAGCACGAAAAAAAGATCCGTGGCACTCAGTTCAGCGAAGGCCGAGTACATGGCAGCAAGTTTGGCTGCATGTGAGGCTATATGGATGAGGAAGATCCTGGTTGGTTTGTTTGGTTCTCATTTAGATCCTACTCTGATATATTTTGATAATCATAGTTGCATTAAAATCTCCGTTAATCCAGTATTTCATGATAGATCTAAAAATATTGACATCTGGTACCATCATATCAGAGATTGTGTGCAGCGGAGGATCATGTTGCTTTCTTACATTCCTCCGGAAGATCAGGATGCGACAGACGAAGGCGCTCACCAGAGCAAATTCAAATACCATAGAGACAGGATCGTAAGTGGCGCATAATCCCTATCTTGTTGAGAGGGAGTGCGTTGATATTCAACAATATGATGAGCTTAGTGAAAAGATTCGCCTTCACTAAGTGGGCCCGCAGCTATTTTTTGGTGCAAAGTCTATTTTTAGACATGTCGATCATATTCTATGAGTTGCAGGATGCTATTTGTGGATGGTTGGTCAAGTTGGAAAAATAGATGGACTTCTATTTTTAGACATATTAGGTGGAATCTATTTTTAGATTTCCAGTCTAAAAATAGATATGTCGAATATTATTAGCTCTTAATAATATTTGGACTCTAAACATTATCTTATTCTCTTGGAGCACTTCAGTTAAGTGCACAGATGTGGCACAACAACTGATAGAAGGAATTACGCTATTCCTGAGGGTTTACTAGAGCTAATGCATGAGGACTTCAGTTAGAACTCATGTGACAGAGTTTGGTGGAGTTATAGAAGTAGTTGATGGAGTTGTATTTAGTTTAACTCAGTTAGACTCAGTTGAGCTAGTTGTATCTAGTCTAACTGATTGATACACTAGTGAGAGTGGTGTGAATTAATTAGTTAATTAATTCACTAAATAATAACTCATTAATCAACTGAAGAATACATCAATTAACTACAGTGCATGGCAGTTTCAGTGGAGACCAGTGGAGAGATAGGTGAAAGAGCAAGTGTGACTATCAGTTATGACTATAGTGATGCATTGATTGCATCGAACACTCAGTGGAGATGCCAATGAGGATATCGTGAGAAAGGATGGAGCAATTCAAGTTCATTTAAAGCCATTCTTCAGCAGGGATTGCACAGTAGAGGCAGGCTAGCAGGTGGAAAATATCGGTGCATGGATTTGCAAGATCAGGCCTGATTAGTGTGTAGCGATTGTATTGTACTGAGAGCTTGATATGATCGGCTTTGTATGAGGATTGTTACATGATCGCTATGACATATATTATATACAGATAGTTGGGGTTTTCAGCTTCAGGCTTTCCTGTTAAACCACTGTGTTCATATGTGTGAATTTTTATTGTTTCATGTGTGCATTGCAATCTTGATTTAATTTCCACAAATGATCAATGGTGGAATAGATTCTGTATTTTGCATGAAGTTAAAATAATGTAAGATCAGGAGAATCTTGGACATATAACACATAAGTTATATAATTTCTACAGGAGGAGGCCGATTAAAATATCGATGCCTGTTGTGAGGGGTGAGAAAATGACATCAAAGGATAATGAGTAGCGCAAGTGATTAGGATTATGAGGGAACATAGTTTTTACCCCACACATTAATGCAGAGAAAGAAGAGCAACTTAGCCTAATGTTGATGGCTAACAATTTCCTTATCAACATTGGGAGACCACTTAGTCAAAGCCCCAAATTATACTCTTTCCATTTGGGTTGGTGGTTCTTAAATTGGGTCTAGTTACCCTATTCCTAAAACCAATCTAAACCAATTTTAATGGAATCTAACTCTAAATCTACCGTATGCCTACTAATGTACGACATTACTTGTTTTTTTAGGAGACATAAAGAAATGAATTACCTTCTTCCAACATACTTTAAATAGGTAATCCTTTAAGTTAACTGAAAAGAGGGCTCAAAGTCGCATGCAATTTTTCTCTTACAAAAGGATACTTTGAGGAATGCATTAAATTAACCTAAGAGAAAATGAAATTTAGTATATATGCAGAAAATAAAGAGTAAATCTATTCTATCTCAATTAAGAGAAGGATTAGTCCTACTCTCAATCAAGAGCAAGACATAAATAGATGAATTTGAGTCTACCTGCAAGATAAGCCTATAGATTAATAAATTATTTCATAAAACCTTCAGATTAATAAATTCATATAATTATCCCAATAAACAATTATTAATATTTTATATATTCATTTTTAGACTCATTATTTAAAACATATTCATTATTAAATGTATCATTACAACCAAAAAATAGTTCAATTGATACCATGATGATGAAGAGAAAATAACAAATAAATTAATTAATAATAAATAGTTACTAATAAAAACACATTTATCTATATGAATCTATTATTTAATTCTAGTTCCAAATCTGAGAAAGAAATTTCTTCATATAAAATTGAAGAATTAGAAAAGAGAATGCACATGCAATTTTATGATGAATATATTATAAGAACAATTATGGTAGTGCATATTAATTAAACTAGTTCATGTTCTTAATTGTAAGATAATCATGATGATTAACTAGCATTGTAGACAATTGGGATGGTTCTTCAATAAATGATTAACAATAATTTATTTGTAGAAATAATCCTCACATTTAAATAAATCTCAAACTGCTTAAACATTGAAAAACTAATTCACAAATTTAATCCATATTATAACAACAATATGTATAAAAGACAATAATGTGCATTTATATAAATTAACCTCTAAACCTAGAACAAACTTGCTAATTCTAACTCCAAACACTCATTGCAATATTAGAATAAATAAAAACATTTAGATTCAAATGTACAAAACCTCTGGTTTTCTGAGTTTTCCTCAATTCATAAAATCTTTTCCAAATAATGGTTACTGGATTCTGAAGTCTTGCCTTCAGAAAATAATCTGCAAAAATGATATATTTCTCTTACTCGTACAAGAATCAAATCTCTCCTGTCGTGTTCTCTTAAAAGGGATTCCCCCTTGGAAGAATCCCCTCCCCTTTGCAACCCTTCTTTTATAATAATAATACTACGGAATTTGTTTGACAGAACATTGAAGTTCGTTTAACACACTTTCAAAAAACCCTATTTGAATCTCCTTCACAAATCTATTTCGGAAGTCTTGAATGGAACCAAATTTTGCTCAACAACAGTAGGTTGATTCGAGTCTACAACGCTTTGATCTGAGTGTCCAACAAATATTCAAGGCGTGAGTCTTCCAACGAATTCAAAACTCCCCTGCAATAACAACTACAAGATTTAAATAGAAAATCTTGTTGCAAAGCACATTGAGATGCAAAGGAAATATAACATTTCCTCAAAAGAGTATAATAGATATCATTTTTTAGATTTAACTGGATAAGATTTTTTTTTTAATATAATTAGATACCATGGTGTACACCAGTGTGGAATCATCGACATGGACCCTAGCTCTGTTGATACACAGAAGGAAATGTGTTTATTGTGTGACAAGAGTCATCATGGAGATTAAGAGAGTGAACACTGTTTTTTTTACATGGTCAAAAACCAGATTACATTTTTTTACCGTTTAATTTCATTAACCTTTTCTCATTCCACGTTTATCGTTTTGGGATCTACATTTCACTTGGCAGAGACGAGAATGATGCACTGGAAATGGTAACATATGAGCGGTGGGCTAGTTTGAGAAATTGCCAGCGTAGAATGTCGTGGTGCATTACAAATGTGAAGTTTGACCAATTGTTGCAGCACATTTGAAATGTAGTATAATCCTTTTGCGTGATGTGTTGCCACAAAGAGCGCATTACAGATACGTTGTTTGCACTTTTAAATTCCCTGCAATGTGTTTGTAGTTTTATGAATCCATTCATTGGTTTATGGTTTTGTTAATTTCACATTTGTGAATGTGCTCACTTTTACATGTTATGGGTTTTGTATTTATTATGAGATTAGTGCGTCCATTCCCTACGTGGCCTTCATAATAATTTATAGCGTGATGGCTTGTGTACTTTGGCAATATATACACTTTTGTAAAAATGGTTTATTTACCTATCAACTTATGAGAATACAATACAGATGGCTTGTGTACTTCGGCAAAATATGCACTTTTGTAAAAATGGTTTGTTTATTTATAAATTTATAACAATATAATATGGTTTGAGTGGGTTTAATGGTTAAGTACATGTATTTCCTTATAAGAGGTCATATGTTCAAAACGAGAAGGGGTAGAGTATGTATAAATATACATATATTTTGCCATATTTTGTTTTATAGTTTATATTATTAGGTGTTATGTTTTATTTTGTATACATATTTTATATGGTTAGTTTTTTTTTTCAATACATAATTTATAAAATTTATTAATATTCATATTACTTATTAATATTAATAATACGTTCATATTTAGTTTAGTAATATGTTACATATTACTAGTTATTTACATTTTTGAAGTATGTACAATAATATTCATTAGTGTTACACATGTGTAGGGTGTCACTTAGTCAAACTAATGTCTAAACAATTCAAAGGAGGAAGTTGTCAAACTAATGTCCTGAAACAAATCAAAGGAGGAAGTCATCAAAGCAAGGTGTCAAAATGATGAAAAAAATCAAACCTCAAAATAGTCAGTAGAATGCACCAAGATGCATTCATAAAAATATTTTCAAAATAAGCACATCAAAAAAGAGATTGTTTAAAGCTTAATATCCAAACAATAAGGATAGAAGGAACCATCAACCACCCAAGTTCCAAATAAGAGGCGGGTTTTCCAAAGTTGTTAATGGGGGGGCCTTTATTTTGAACAAAATGTAGCGGAGCCGTTGGCAAGCCAAAAAATAGTGACATGTTAAGATAACATGATTAAATTTACCAAGGTCAAAATACAGGTTTTCAAAAATTTCTCACTCATCAAATCATCTCCAAAGATCATGCATAAGATAGAATACAAGTAAGATAAGTTCTTAAAAAATGAAAGTACTCGAATGCCCAATTCTAAACAATGGATCCAAATATAGGGAGTGTTAATTAACTTTTAATTACCTCTCTACAACTGGATAGTAAAAACAACAAGGTGGTTAGATCGGTATGCATATGCTATAAAATTACTTTTTTCCCAATATTGCTTCGCTGCCACTAGGTATGTTTAGTACTCTGACGAAGTTGTATTGGTACCATGTATGCATTTACCCACTACCAGTGAGTCTGTTCAGTATCTTGACGGTTTTACATACACTTCCCACACATAAGTTTTTTCAACTCTCTTATGCCACCATTTTGATTAGATTTACTGAAGAATTTGTTTTAGCAATTGGTTGAAGAGAGTGGGGTGGTACTAGAGGTTTTTTAATTTAAAGAAATAGATGTGATCCTAGTTGAGTTTGACCCCACTAGTCTTCTCTTCATCTACTAATGTAGAGGTTTTAAATGTGGAGGGTTATGGAAGAGATTCAAACTAAATAATGTAAACTATTTATTCATTTATAAGGGTGAACTTACACTACTTGGATCATATCTTAATGTTCCTCATGATCATGGTGGTTGTACGAGAAAATGAAAACTTAGCAAGGATGAACTTTAGATAATGAAATCTTATTGAAATAATAGAGTAAAGATTTCCCTCGTGAACTAATTGTGATGATAAAAATAGATTTCCCCCCATAAAAAAATTGTAAACTCCACGAATTCAAATCCAAAACCAAGAGAAAAGTAAAACCATTCAAAGCCAAAAACACTCAAAACAAAATCAAATAGCTATAAGCTACGATAAATATCAAAATCTTAACAAGACTCAACTCAAATATATAAGAAGCATCTTAACATAAAGAATCAAGATCTTCTTACAATGTTTGCATTATATTAACTATATTAAAAATTTGTCTCACTTGATGAGTTTATTGTACATGCTTTTTATTCAAAATAAGCTCTCTAATCTAAAGCATAATTGTGATTAAAATATTCATATGAGCACTTTAACAAGGGTTTAATTTATTTCCCAAATATTGCTTCAAAACCAAGCTTGCAAGTCTCTACAATCAAATTTTTAGACATAAGGCTTACAATAAGCATGGGGGCTTCACTCAATGAACCTGTATTCATGGCATACTAAACAATACCCTTAACTTGACTACATATTGGAAAATACCTCTAAAAATCACCCCTACCAATATGAACCCAATAAACCTTCCAAATTAAAAAAACCCCTACTTTCAATAGATATTGTAAGTATCCATTTTTTCATTAACATTTTTATACCCCTATATATTTTTTCATTAAATTTAAGCTCCATTTTTTATACCTGCCAATATAAAAATCCTTTACCCCCCAATATATGCTCAATATATTATGTCATTTTTTCCTTAATATATGTCCCCCAATATGAACCCACGTGGTATGGTATTTATCCTGCAGTGAAGCCCCCATGACAGTAAATTTTGAAATATTATAAGCAAAATAATAAGAAAAACTTGGAAAGGAAAAGGAAACTTACCTAAATGCATCTTAACAATTTCTTCCTTTCAACATTAAGGTTTTTCATAACTGTTTTATTCTAAAGCCAATTTAATTTGATAGACAGTTCAAGTCTTCCAATTAAGCTAATGAAGGCATCTGAGAATTTGATTGCAAGTTTACCATATGGATCTTGAAATTATTCCATGGATGAAATATAGGTAAGAAACAACTGAATTTTCCTTAAAATTTTCATATGTTCAATATCATATAATTATTCAATCTAAACTAATTGTTAAGCAATCGGCCATCAATAAGTATCACTCAGAAAAAAGAAAAGAAGAGACTGATCATAGCAAGAAACTTATGCAATTTCGGCATAAATGATGTTGGAAAATTGAAAGTGCTACTTCAATAAAGAGTTCTCGCTCGAACAACTTTGAATGATTTTCATTCCTTTTCAAATAAATCAACATGAATAACTCTAAAATCTAAGAAGAATTATTTTGAAAAACTAGTTACTTGCTTATTCTCATATCTGTTCTGATAAGTAAAAGAAAGAAAATGAAAATAAAACTAAGATGATTCCTATTCCTAACCTAAACTATAAGAACAACTAAAACTAAGTATAATCATACTTCCATTATAGCCAAGGAAATTCTTTATTTCATTTAGTTATATGTACACCACGATTTAGTAATTGAAATATAATTAATACTACACTATGTAAAATAAGAGAATACTTTTGTATATTAACTTCTAATAATGACATTAAAATAAATATATTTACAAGAAATTTCCTAATATAAGACTCATCTAACCATGATTCAATTCTATCTTGATATGTACAATTGAAAGAATTAGTAATGATACCTTGAAGAATCTGATTAGAATTTGCTTCCTCGAACTTTTTTAATTCAAAAGAGTTTCAATTAGCCCCGACTGCCCTTTTCCCTTTTCCCATGAAGGATACTAATAGATATACCAGAGGTAAAAATAAGTTTGATTCTTTAAGATAATTTTGAAATGAAAAAAAGCATCATATTTACTAAAAACAAGTTAGCATGGAAAATTTTGGATCCCTTCTTATTTACAAAAGTGAAAGAACCATTAAGAGGGAAGGAATATTGTTTTGTCAAAAATTTATCACAACAAGATTCCAATGGAAAACCATCATGAATCTTGTTAGAAATTTGTGGTGAACTAGCTAACTCAAAAGTAATAGAACCGTAAAGATAATTATTAGATTTGTGCTTATGAATGAAAAAACAACATGAGAATATAGAAATGGGTGAATATCACTTTGAGTTCGAGCTAATTCAATATCATGAGGGTAATCATCAAAGACTACTTCTTTCTCTTACAAATCATGAATTTGACGTGAATATTTATAATCATAAGAAAAATATTAAATACGTATATTATTTTTAGATTCATCTTGAAATAAGCCCACACAACTTGATTCATTCTTACAAATTTCATGTTTACTAGAATTAGAAATAAGAGATTTGACATCACGATTACCTATTTAATCATTATTAGCTATATTCAAATCTAAAGACAAAAAGTAGATGTTTCAATGAATATTGAATAATGTTTTCCCGAATAAAGGAGTAGATGTTTCAATGAATATTGAATGATTTTCATCATTAAAGGATGAAACATATTTTACAAGAGGATTTTGATTGTTGATAAAATCATGAGTAAAAAAAGTTTGAATTATTTCTAGATTAGCTTAAGAAGAAACAAAATTATTCATTTGTCCATTAGGGGAATTTGATGTTTTTAATTCTATTGAGCTGAGTTCATGTCTACGAGCATTAAAATATGTGACAAGGAAAATTTTAAATTTCATATCTTGCTCTTTATAATCAATTTTTGAAGAGCAAACATCAAAAGTTTGTGGTGGTGATACAATTTTAGGTTCTTCAATAGAATGAGTAGTGACTAATGGAGGTCCTTGCATTTCCTGCTCATAACTATTTGTTTCATTAGGCTTATTAAGTACAAGAACATTAAACTATTAGTTGGTTAAAATACTTATTGAGGGCATATGTTCAAGGTGATATCTGAAACAAAGTGACATAAACTTATTATAGAATTCATCAAGAGATTCGTTAGCATGTATATAAAGACTGTCAATTTCTAAACACAAATTTTCATAACTGTAGTTCTTATGGGCTACAAGATTAATATTTTTAAAATGGTTCCATGAATGTCTGGACTGAGCGAGTAGCATTTTGAACCATTTGTGAATCCATATTTGTAATGTCAAAGTAAATAACTTGCAAATTGCATTGTTGTTAATGGTATTAAGAGAATTACATTTATTCACAAATTGACAAAGATGATCTAAAGCGAAAATTTTACTCTTACCATCATATCATATCACAATTTAGACAATGGTTCAAGCTATTTTTTGGGCATGCTTATGATAGGTCTCCATGAACTAAAAACACGATCCAAAGTAACAATACATACATGAGTCATGATTAATTTAAATCTTTTAAAATAAGATTCTACACAAATGATCTATGTGTGGCCCTCCTTCTCGCATTAGAAATGTTGATGGACAAAAATGACCTCATCAACATTTGGGAGACCACCTGGTTAGAGCCCCAAGTTAGACTCTTTTTTGTTTGGGCTGTGGTTCCGAGTTGTTTTAAATTGGGTCCAGTTACCCTTTTCCTTAAACTAATTTTAATCTAATCTAACTCTAAATCCACCTTTTGCCTACCAATGTATGATATTACTTGTTGTTATCAATAGATAGAAAGAAAAGAATTACCTTCTTGCAACATGCGTAAACCTTTAAGTTAGCTAAAACTAGGGCTGAACTGAGCCTCATGCAATTTTGCTTCTACCAAAGGAGACTTCCATGAATGCATTAAATTAATCTTAGTGCAAATGCAATCTAGCCAATATGCATACAATAAAGAGAAATCTATTCTATCTCAATTAAGAGAAGGAATAGTCCTACTCCCAATGAAAAGAAAGACAAAGAATTTCATTTGAGCCTAAGTGCAAGATAAACCTATAGATTAATAAAATAATTAATCAAACCTTCAGCTTAATAAATTCATATAATTATCCCAATAAATAGTTATTAAGATTTTGTATTTTCATTCTTAGATTCATTATTTAAAATAAATGTGTTATTAAACACATCATCACTATAACAATATAGTTCAATTGATACAATGATGATGACGAGCAAATAAAAAAACATGCATTCAATAATAAATAGCTACTAATGAAAACACATATAACTACATAAATCCATTATTTAATTCTCGTCTGACATGATTAAGTAGTTTCTTCCTATCAATTAGTAGAACTGGAAGAGAGAACACACATGATCAAGTAGTTTCTTGATATCAAATTGTTTTACTAGAAGAGAGAACACACATGATAAAGTAATTTCTTCATGTCGAATTGTAGAAGTAGAAGAGAGAACACATGCAATTTTATGATGAATATATTACATAAACAATTATTGTAATACATATTAATTAAACCAGTGCATGTTATTACTTGGAAGATAATCTTGATGATTAACAATCATTTATTAATGGGAATAATCCTCAAATTAAAATAACTATCAAATCACTAAAACATTCAAAAACTAATTAGCAAGTTTAATCCCTATTATAACAACAGTTTGTATAAAAGACAATAATGTGCATTTATATACATTAACCTCTAAATCTAGAACAAACTCGCTAACTCCAAACACGCATTGCAATATTTGAATAAATAATAACATTTTGATTTAAATGTACAAAACCTCTGGTTTTCTGTTGTCCACAACTCATAAAATCTTCCAAACAACGCTTCCTAGATTCTGAAGTCTTGCCTTCAGAAAATAATATGTAGAAATGCTAGATCTTCTCTTACTCATACAAGAATCCGATCTCAGAAAGGCATCCCCTCTCCTATCATGTTCTCTTAGCAAAATTCCCTCCCCTGGAATAATCCGCCCTCCCCTTTGCAGGTTACATGAATCCTTCTTTTATAATAATACTAGGGAATCTGTTTTGCACAATATCGAAGTTTGCTTAAAAAACTTTCGAAAAACCCTGTTCGAATATCCTTCAAACTTCTATTTCGGAAGTCTGAATTGAACCAACTTTTGCTCAACAACGTTAGGTTGATTAATCATTTCTCTCTACGATTTGAGCCTGCAACACTTTGGTCTAAGCGTCCAAAAAATTTTCAGGGTGTGATCTGCCATTCTAATGCTCCTTTGAGTCTTCCAACTGATTCTTTTGCCCCGATTTAGCGTTCAAATCTCAGGATCAAATCTGCCTAATTCGAGTCTCTCACTTGCAATCACAAATACCAGTTTTAAAGAGAAAATCTTGCTGCAAAACATATTTTCATGAAAAAAATGAAGCATTTCCGAGGTATAGTGTTAACTAAGATTTTGAGATTTTTATTGTTTTAATATAATTAAATACAATGGTGTGCGCCCAGTGTGGAATCATCGATGTGGCCCCTAGCACTGTTAATATATATGAAGAAGGAAATGTGTTTACTATGTGATAGGAGTCATCATGGAGATTAGGAGAGCAAGCAATGTGTTTTTTTATGAGATTTATTAGTCTTTTCTCATTCCACATTTATCGTTTTGGTGGTCTATATTTCACATCGCAGAGGTGAGAAGTGACGTAGTGAAAATGGTAATGTATGAGCGGCTTGCTGGTTCGAGAAATTGCCAGCATAGAATCTGAGTGGCGCATTACAAATGTGAAGGTTGACCATCTGTTGCAGTGCATTTGAAATGTAGTTTGAGCCTTTGCGTGATGTGCTGCCACTGAGAGTGCTTTGTTTGCACTTTCAAATGCCCTGCTGTGTTTGTAGTTTTATGAATTCATTCATTGGTTTATGGTTTCGTTCATTGCATATTTGTAAATGCGCTATTTTTTTTAGGTAGGAAAAAACTCTAGTTTATATTGAGTAATAGTACCAAAAAAACACATAAATTTATATCTAAGTTCATTGTTCAGATTTTCAATCTTCAACATGTCAAAAATTTCATTGTAGTCTAAAATTACATAGGCATTCAGATTTTCTTTGTACAAAAAGTTCAAAGTTTTACTGTGATAAGCTAGAGTTACCCAAAACATAAGCAGTGTCCATCCGCTATTGATCTATACCTATTATCATTGACTGTCTTTCCTATATAACAGCCTAGATCTATCTTAACTCCGGATCTATCAAGCACCGAGAGGGATCAAATCTCTCGAGGTGAAAACCTCTTTTTTGAGTGCAAAACTTGAGGAAAGGTTTTCACCTCGAGAGATTTGATCCCTCTCGGCACTTGATAGATCTGGAGTTAAGATGGATCTACGCTGGTTTCAGTCGTGTGCGACCAAGGAAAATCTATCGATAATATGAGGAACATATGCTTAATTTTATCAATAATATGTAAATACATCTAATATTAACATAACCATTACCTCAGTTTGTTGAGATGATAAATATTGTAAAATAATTTTAATGATGAAATAAAATTTTGAATGCAAAGTGAAAATGTAATAATATTGAATGATAGAAATTGTGAATAATAATAATGTAGTCAATTATGAATAGTCTTCATTGTGATCGGTTTCAAACTATTTTCTTTTACTATTCTTATTTTCACCCATGTTAGTTTTGTCATATTTTCATATTGATTATTTGAAAAGGACAGTTGGAATCGTAAACCATTTAAATATTTAGCTCGAGCTGTTGTAGTAAACATCATACCTTGTCTCTCTTTCTCTCCAATATTAATAGGTTGAATTACTATAACACAAAAATCAATGTACATTGTCAATAATTTTTTGTTCTTACACTGAAATCATTGCACACACACTATTAATCCAATGAATTTAAAATTAATGTACCATCATACATCTAATTAAATCAACATATACACTGAAATCAATGCAACTAATGCAAGAAATCAAATAATAATAGAAAACAACGTCTACACTAAAATCAATGCATCTAATGCAAGTAATCAAATATGATTAGAAATCAACATCTACACTCAAATAAATGAGTCTATTGCAAGTAGGAAAATAAGATTTAAAGCCAACATCTACATTGAAATCAATGCATCTACTGCAAGGAATCAAATAGGATTAGAAATCACCATCTACACATCTAGTGCAAGCAATCAAATAGGATTAGAAATCACCATCTACAATGAAATAAATGCATTTAGTGCAAGGAATCAAATAGGATTATAAATCATCTACATTAAAATCAATGCATTTAGTTAAGTCACCTACATTTAAATCAATGAATTTAGTGCAAGCAATTAAATATAGCTATAAATCAACATCTACATTGAAATTAATGCATCTATTGCAAGCAATCAAATAAGATTAGAAATCACCATGTACACTGAAATCAAGGCATTTAGTGAAAACAATCAAATGGGATTAGAAATCACCATCTACATTGAAATCAATCCATTCAGTGCAAGAAATCAAATAGGATTAAAAATAATCTAGATTGAAATCAATTCATCTAGTGAAAGAAATCAAATATAACCAAAAATCAAAATCTACATTAAAATTAATGCATCTAGTGAAATCAATCAAATAGGATTAGAAATCATCATATAAACTGAAATTATGCATTTAGTGCAAGAAATCAAATAGGATTAGAAATCATCTACATTAAAATCAATCCATCAAGTGTAAGTAATCAAATATCATTAGAAATCAACATCTACACCAAAATCAATTCATCTAGTGTATGAAATCAAATAGGATTAGAAATCACAATCTACACTGAAAGCAATGCATCTACTGCAAGAAATATTAT
Organism: Pinus albicaulis; assembly: GCA_034641835.2. NCBI lineage: Eukaryota > Viridiplantae > Streptophyta > Pinopsida > Pinales > Pinaceae > Pinus > Pinus albicaulis. The sequence continues at coordinate 1,369,968,416 of CM076580.1, forward strand.
TCTGTCTCTCCCCCATATATATCTATATATCCCTCTATCTCTCCTTCTTTTTCTCTTTATCTCACCCCACCATACACACACTCTCTCTCACTCCATATCTATCAATTTCCTTATCCCTCCCTCCTTCTCTCCATCTATCTTTTTTTCTCTTCACCTAACATCTATATCTATATCTCACTCTATCTCTCTATATCAACTCCAAAACATAAACTCTCTTTCTCCAATCTATCTATCTATCTATCACTCCCTCCTCCTCCTCCTCTCTCTCTCTCTCTCTCTCTCTCTCTCGCTTCTATCTCTCTTCCTTCCTGCTACCCTTTCTCCCTCTCTATCCATCTTCTTTATCACTCCCTCTCTCTCTCTCTCTCTCTCTCTCTCCACCTTTCACCCTCTATGTCTTTATTCTCACCTCCCCCTCTCTCCCTCTCCATCTTCATATCTCTTTCCCTACCTCTCTTCACTCTCTCTCTTCCTTTCACTCCCCCCCTCTCTCTCTATCTTCACCTTCCAACTTTGTTACCATATGCCTCTCTCTCTCCTTCTCTCCCCCCTTCTCTCCATATCTCATTATTTGTCTCTTTATCTCTCCCTAAAACATACACACTCCCTCTTCATCTCTCCCTTGTCACTCCCCCTCTCTCTCCACTACTCCCTCTTTGTGTATTTCTTCTTCCCTCCCTCTCTCCTCATCCAACTCCATCTCTCAATCCCTCCCTCTCTCCCCCTCCAAATCCATATTTCTATCCCTCCCTCTCTCCTCCTTTCTTTCAAGTCCCCTCTCCTTTCCTTCCTGTCTCTCCCTTTCTCTCCTAGCTCCCTTTCTCTTCCCCCATATCTCTCTCTCTTCATCTCTCAATCCCTCCCTCTCTCCCCCTCAAAATCCATATTTCTATCCCTCCCTCTCTCCTCCTCTCTTTCAAGTCCCCTCTCTTTTCCTTCCTCTCTCACTTTATCTCCTACCTCCCTTTCTCTCCCCCCATCTCTCTCTCTCTCTCTCCTACAATCCTCTCTTCCCCCATCACTCTCTTCCTCTCTCTCATCATTCTTCTCTTGCCATCTTCTATTTGACCCCCCAGCTCTCTTTCTTTTTCCCTCTCTCTGTCCTCCAATCCTCTCTCTTCCCCCATCACTCCATCTCACACTCCAACTATCTTACTATTTCTCCCTTTATCCTTCTCTCCCCACTTTTCTCCATCACTCCCCCTTGTCTCCTTCTCTCCCCCCTTGTCTCCATCACTCCTATGTATCTTTATCTCACCCATAAGCATACACACTCTCTCTTCATCTCTCCCTTGTCACTCCATCTCTATGTATTTATTCTTCCTTTCCTCGCTCCGCCTCCAGCTCCATCTCTCTATCCCTCCTTCTCTCCTGCTCCTCTCATCCTTTCTCTCTCTCCCTTTCTCTCATACCTCCCTCTCCCTTCCCCCTTCTTTCTCTCTCTCTCACTCTCTACCCTCCAATCCTCTCTCCTTCTCCCTCCCTCTCTCCTTATCTCTCTCCCACCTCCATATTTATATCTCCCTCTCCCTCTCTTACCCTTCTCTAACTCTCTCACTCTTCTCCCTCTCCCTCTCTTACCCTTCTCTAACTCTATCACTCTTCTCCCTCTCTCTCTTTTCATTCCTCTTCTCCCCTCTCCTTCAATTTATCTCCATATCTCCCTTGTCACTCCCCCTATTTCTCCACCTCTATCATATATCATGATATATTGATATATATTACAATATAATAAATTTAATATTGTATTAATCTAAACATATTAAATTTAATAATATTAATATTTTAATATTAATGTTAGGGTTAGTAATGTTTTTTTTGGCATGGTATTAATAATAATTTGGTCCATGGTATTTGACCCTTATACTTCATAAATAATTAGATCTTGATTTCTAATCGTATTTGATATATTTTTATTTATTTACCTTACCTCTTTATACCTCTTTTATATTTATTTATTTACGATACCTCTTTTATAAATATATTATTTGGCCCATGGTATTTTCCCATGGTATTATTAATAATTTGTTGCATGGTATTTGGCCCATGGTATTAATAATAATTTGTCCGATAGGATTCACCTAAATAAAACCTCTTTTTGAGATTTTGTAAATATAAAGTGGTTTATTGAGTAAATATAAAAATCGGTTTTATTTATTTACCATACCTCTAGTTTATTTATATTTTTATTTATTTACCATACCTCTTGAGTAATATAAAAAGAGGTTTTATTTATTTACCATACTTATGGTTTATTTATATTTTTAAATATTTACCATATTTTATTTATTTACCATATCTTTTTTTGAGTGTTAGCAAACCTCTTCATATTTTAAGTTTATATCGTTTAAATTTATTTTTAATGAATTTTTAATTGTTCATTTATATGTTTATGTAAGTTATTGTTCAAGACGACATTTTTTTTTGGCTTCCGACATACTTACACATCGGGGTCATACTGGGCTGTAGAATGTGCCTCTCAGCGCAATAACCATATTGTTAGTTGATAGTATAAGATCCTTTAGTTTTGGTATAAAGGCCCTTGACCAAAAACACAAAAGCACTCAGAATATTTTCACCACCCCTTTTGCCCCATTTCCAGAGGCATCTAGGAGTTCATATTGCATTTCACCAAATAAACCATACAAACCTTTCTTAGAAAGCTGGTCCACCATTTGGTTTTTCTCCCGGTAAATGTGATTGAAAGATATTGTAGCATATGAGTTTCTCAAATCTTTTATCCTGTCCAGCCATGTGGAAAGATGTCCCAGTGCCAGATTTGTCTGATTGTTCATATGCTCAATAAGGACCTTTGAGTCCCTAAAAACCCACAACTTGTCAATATATAGTTGTTTTGTAAACCATAACAATACCCAGAGCACTAGTATTCCACCCTCATATTTGTGCCTTGGCCTCCATACCAGTAGATTTTGTAGTGGCATTGTGGGGAGACCATAAGCCACACACCGCATCAACATCTCGATTTTTGGGCTGCCCCATCAAAAAACTTGGCAGGATAGTGGATTTCAAAAGGTCTATTTCTGATCAATAGGTTGCATGGAGGTTTTTGATGGACTCTTAATGATTGGTGTACTTTCCTTCTCCTCAAAAATCCATTGATTTCTACAGCCCCACATAATCCAATGAAAAATGATAGGAATGCACATAAAGAGCTTACACTTATCGAACCATCATTGTATGCAATCTTCAACTGATGTGTAGTGTGGAGCTAGTAAATTGAGATGTAATCTTACTAATAGATGAACCTCTCGAGAAGAAACATAATTGTAAAACAGATGTGTGTTGTTTTCATTCTCCTTTAAACATAATATGCATATCCCTAGACCAATCTTCCCCCTTTTCTGGAGGTTATACTAAGTGAGACTTTTTTCCTTTCTCTCATAAAACCTCCAGCTACAATAACCTCTCTCAATTTCCTCACAAGTGTTATCAGTTAGGAGATACTAAGCTTTCTTTGAAGCCATATTTTTAGAAATCAGAATTTTCCAGTTTTACACATGTTGTTCAAAGATAGTTTCTAGATAGTAGGAGAGGTATTTCAAAAAACGAAGTGAGGTTTTTGTTCAAGACATCATGGTCTCCAAAAGCCTCCTTCAGTTTCTCAAAATACATTTTGGATGAAGAGATAAAATCTCTGTCTCAACACCTATTGTTCAGATAAAAATAGTGCAGAAAAATGATAGATCTTAAATCAGTTTTTCATCAAGGAGAAGATCAATTTTGAGGAAAAACATCTTTTAAAGGTTAATTTGTTTTTATTTTTGAGGTTAATGTCAATCCTTGAAGAGTTTTGAATACCTTCAAACTTTAAATTTTTGAAAACTGGATGAAAAGAAGCCTGCACAGCAGTTTCGTAGTGCGCTACGAAACTGTTGAAGATGAGTTTTTAGCACTTTACACATGGATTTTGGAGGTAAGGATTGTTGGTTTTTCGAGGTTTGATGTTGCTGGTGGATACATGAAGATCACAGGTGAAGACTCAAAGTGAAAAACAGGAGAAAATATGGTTAAAGGATAGAGTTTTACAATGACCTACAAACAGCGCTACGAAAACAGGCTACTTTCGTAGCGCAACCAGTTTCATATCCTTATACACTATTTTAGAGATGTTTCTTTTCATAAGTGGAAGATTAAATTTTTCAAGGGAATATTGGCACATGTGACCCATATGAAACAGTCATCAATGTTAAAAAAGCTGCTTGAAGATGAATATGGAAGATAAGGGCTAAAAAAACAAGAAATCTGTCTCCTAATTTCTAGGACAGTTTTTGATATCATCAAAGCATTACATCAAAGGTGGAGGCATCATCCAAATTCGACCTCATGGGATTAAATCTGTCAAAGGAAGCATTTAATTTTAGATAAGGTTGTTTCAAGCATAATTAGGAGTTTCACTCCTATTTGGATTAGGACCCTTCAAAGACAGTTTACTTGTCATTTTGTAATTAAAAGTCTTTTTTATGGGTAGAATAGGTGTCAAGAAAGGAAATTCGAATTCTCCTAGTGGTGGATCATGGAATCCAATATTGTAAAGGCTCTATATGAAGCATGAGTTCAAATTCCTAAGGGTTGAAGACTTTTTGGGAAAAAGGTTTCTTTATGTAATGGACTGTGACCAGTAATGTTGAGGGGTTTTTCTTCTTGGCAAACCTGAGATTCTTAGTGTACTTCAGTGAGTTTTATCTTTTATTTTTGATATGTTTTACTTCCATAGTTTTAATTCTTATTACTCAAAATTCATGGAGGAACATGCTCTGACTTCCTTTAAGTGTTGAACTATGATGAATTGAGTTTTCTGAATCCTACCTTTGAAAGATTTTCTTCAATGTTTAAATACTTATTACTCAGAATTCATGGTCAGTCATGCTCTGACTTCCTTTAAGTGTTAAGCTTTGATTAATCACTTTTAATACTTTCCTTTTGAATACCTTGATGTATCATTACTCATAATTCATGTACCACATCCTCTGACTTCCTATGAACCTCAAGTTATTGAGATCTTCCTGAATGTGTCACTCTTTCATTGAAGTATATACAAGCCTTAGTTTTATAAGAAGAATTATTTGTTATCTTTATCCCTGTCACTAACTCCATAGCCCAATGGTAGCAAGTCTCCATCTTTCAACCTATAAACATACAAAATAAAAAAACACAGAGTTGGCCACCTATCTATAACTTATATCATTAACCTTGAGAGAGCCCTCTCAGGCTGAGGAGGCTAAGCCTCAGCCAAAGGATTGGTTTGAAATAGTTACACTGAGATTGACTTGATGAGCAACCTATCAGGGTCACATTTTGGTGATAATAGAATGAAATTCATGAATTGCTTCCAAGAGATCCTCAGGATGCCAATTTCCTAAATCTTCATCAATATTTACAAGTTATTATATGATATCCTCAGATTGATCACAACAATTTTCAGCTAATGATAAAGATGGAGAATTTTCTTTATAATGCTCATAAAACACCTTGTGGAAAAATTTTAAAGAAAAAAAACTACGAGGGTTCATACCTTCGTACCATTCCTTTGATTTCCCTTCTAATGTTACCATGAACATCTTCATGAGGCAATCCTCACGTCATACAACTTTCAACCTCCTTGAATGTATATGAAATTTAATGAGATGTAACAAAGCATCATCAACCTTCTCAGCTCAAAAAATAGGAATATATTTGTCCCAATTTACCTGAGGAATTTTGTGCAGGAATCCAAGAATGTGATCTCTATTCATTGGAGCATACCTGTGTTGTATTCTTAGATCCATCTTTTCAATCAGTCAGAGAGTGGGGTCACTGTATATTCACAAGCAATCTGGATTCTTCTACTAGTGGAGTCTTTAGGTCAGCTGAAAACTGTGGAGTTGCCGGGTGGATGATTTCAACTTTCTTGTGTCTTGTTGTTGTCCACCTTCAATAACCAGATACCAATATTGGAACATACTTGAATCATACAATATTTTGACTGGGTTTCTAAGTTTTGATTAAATATTAAGATTTTTCAATAACTCATTCCCCAATATGGTTGCCATTATGTTAGCACCCTATAATTTGTAAGATTAGCAAGAAAAAACGATAGAGGACAACATCAAACCACTTTGGAGTCTAGGACCTAGCCGTCCTATACTCAGAGAGGGCTCTCTATGTTTTATGATTTAACTTGATAATTGTTAGTGTTGATATTAGGCTAGTTATAGAAATTATTAGGGTTGCTTCTTTGATTGATTATGTGGTTTCCCAGATAGAGCTGTGAAACTTAATCCATTGGGCTATGGAGTCATAAAAGGTTGAATTGTGCATCTACTTTTCAAGGACATTCATAGGGCAAGCTAACTATGCAGCATGGATCTTATTGGTAGTGTGAATATGAGATGGGAGAAAGTAGAGGGTTCAGAAATAGCTAAAGAGCAGTTAATAATTCTTTAACTATACTTTATAAGAAAACACTAAGATAAAAAACAAAGACAAAATTAAGGTGCTCACTCAGAAAATCTTAATCTAAATTTTATGTTTTGCAATCAGAGAAATTGATGCACAACATGAAAAGACAAAGGAAAAACATTAACACAGAGGAAGGGAAATCACCATTAACATAGCTCAAGAATCCTGTGAATAGTCTCTTATTATTGATGCTCGACTCAAACAGTTATAGTGCTCCAATACTTCCTACAATCCAAGTTTCAGCAAGGTCCAATTTTCCAACCCTTGATACTACTAATGCATGCAGTATTTATCTAAAGACTAAGTCGGTTACCCTACCTTACTTGACAACCTTTCATTGATTAGAATTTAGTAGAAAATGGACAATTGTGGCTCATGCGAGGCCTGGAGAGAAATCTCTGACAACAACACTGCCTGTAGAATTAATTTTGGGCAGCTCTTCATGGATCCAAACGCTTCAATGGCTCTTCGTAAGATCAAACAATAATCTTAGAGGTGGCTGCAATGGTCACAAAGAGGTAACCAATGGTGGCTCTAACATCTAGCCCTACTTTTCAGAAAACGAGCATTTGATAATTAAATCTGGTGTAGTTCTTGCCACTTTTCATTATTTGGGTGATTATTTTGATGTGTTATGTATGAACTCCCTTTTTCCCAACTCGACCTCCTTTGCTTGCACACCTTGTCGGGGCTTATTCTATTACAAGTCCTTCTATCATGTTTTGGCCTATTTCTTCATAAAATGGTGCACAAACCTCATAAGCATGGACAAGAATGGATGATAGTGGACGTGGCGCAATAGTAGTGGTAATGGTCAAATGAATGTGGCAGCGGTTTGGAGGTTAGCGGAAACAGCTTTTCAGAGGGGATCACAGGTGGTAAGTGGTAATAGAGAGGGGGGTGTGAAATTGTGAGGGTGCCACCCATGGAGGAGTGGGAGGTAATGGATACCGGCCATTTCGGATCCCTGCTATTGTGCTTAGCCCCTTTTCTTCACAAAACAACGTACAAACATCATATGCCCAGACTTGAAATCCTTTAGATTTCATCTTGGAACCACATCGCATCTGTGCCAACATCTCACTTTGCATTTCGTTGTCTTTAACTTTTTATTTCACACTTATCTTTTGAAACTTGCGATGTGTGCACTACAATATGTGATTGGGTCCCACCCACGTCTCATATTGCGCTTCGACGATTCTAAGACTTACCTCCATTTAAACTTTTCAATTTGTGATTATGCCCCACCGCATCGCACATTGCACTTCAGTGGTTTTAACATTGAACATTGAAACTTATATTTTAAGTTTTACAATTTGTGATTGCGATCGGGTCCCACCTGGCATCACACATCGCCCTTCGTCTTCCATAGATTTTACGTTGTAATCTCCTTTTCTTCCTCCGATGATATTTAACATAGAAAAGGCTTTGTATACGGATTTGAAATTCTTTGGATTTTGCCTTTGAAACTACATCGCATCTGGGCCTCCTTATCGCACTTCGAAATCTTTAACGTTTAATAATTAATTACCCTATGCGATCTACGATGTGCGGTATGCGATTTAGTCTCTGTCGTTGATCAATGCTTAGATCCAATGGTCCTCACTGCTCCTTTCTTGTGGCTTGCCGACTTTTTTTCATTGGTTGTGCCTGTTCATTTCTTAATTTTTCGTAGAATACTTGACTTGTTCGCTACTTTTCTTACGTTCACGACTTGACCCACTTAGCATTCATGACTCGACCCAAATGTGCACGACTTGACCTAATCACATCCATGACTCCTCCCAGCAGGTCCACAACTCTACCTTTGTTGTTTTTCTACCTTAACTACTTCTCTGTTGGCTTTGTCTTCACTAATGGTCTAATGTTTCTACTTGCCTCTCTATTTCTTTCTCTTCCTCCCTTTTATTCTTTTCTTACTGTATTATGGCCTTATCTGCTCCACTGCCTTAATGATAGTTTTGGTGTTGCTGCTTTGTGTTCCTTTGCTATCAATGAAAATATTCCCAACACATGGTTGTGAGTGTCAATAAGATTCCAGATACTGAGGCAGGATAAAACATAAGTAGAAGGTCTAGGTGGTGGGTTACTAGTTGGTGAATGAAATGGAATGAGGGAAAAAATGAAGTTTGATCACCATCACACCTTATTAGCAACATTTTCCCCTTCTACTGAACTGATAGGAACATAGATTCTTTTGAAGCTCTTGACAGTCAGGATTTCCCATTCTTCCTTAAAATAAATGATAGCCATGGAATATTATTTTCAGTAATGACAAATCTAAGAAATAATAAGTTAACTGGTGATAATGTGAAATACAGGGGTCTAACATATGTGATTCGAAAGTTTAGACATTACCTTCTGGGTAAAAAGTTCAAACTATACACGGGCCATTTTGCACTAAAGTACCTCGTCAACAAGCCGATGTTGGGGGGGGGGGGGGGGGTCGGGGGGGAGGGGGATTTGTATATGGTTTTTATATTTCCAGGAGTATGTGTTTTAAGTGGTGGTTAATCCTGGAAGAATGAATGTAGGACCCGATCATTTTTTGCACTTGATCATGGGAGACGATATACAAAATTTGGAGGACAATCTGCCAGATGCACAAATTTTTACTATGAATATGGTGGATGATCATTTTTTAGATATTGCAATATTTTTAAGAATATGGATGGCACTGAAAGGTTATATTGTCACACCGAGGAAGAAATTGGTGGTAAAAGTTGTAGATTACTAGCTCATCGCAGGTTTCTTATACAAGTTGGACACAAATGGGATATTATGCAGATGCATACTAGAACATGAGCGATACATGGTACTCAATCCGAAACATTTAGGTGTTGCTAGAAACATTATGTAGAAATGCCATGACTCAAGAGATCTTGTGTGTAGGACTGCGGTAGCCTACTCTACATAGTGATGACAAAGAGTTTTGCAAAGCTTGCGACATATACCAGTGAGTGGGGAAACCTTCCATAAGAGCCAATATTCCCTTTGGTTTCATGGATTACCCTACAACCATTCGACAAATGGGATATTGAATTTGTGGGCCTAATCAACCCATTTGTAAGGAGGAATAGTGTGTGATACATCATTACTGCTAATAATTACTTGAACCATTAGGTAGAAGTTGAGCCAGTTAAATATTGTAGCACAGAGACAACTACGAAATTCCTATTTGACAATGTAGTGACCATATTTGGGTGCCTGAGGATACTGATGAGTGATAAAGGAAATCATTTTCTGAATAAAACCATTATAGTGTTGAGAGAGGAGTTTCATATTTACCATTAGAAGAACACTCCCTACCATACACAAGCTAATGGTACAATGGAGGACTTTAAAATAATATTGGATACCACGCTCACTAAGGTGTTCAATGTGCAACACAATGATTGGGATTTGAGGATACTATTGGTCCTATGGGAATATAGGATCGCATGCAAGAAGTTGACCAGAAAAAACTCCTTTCCGATTGTGTATGGGTAGGAGGTAGTAATGCCCATGGAGTTTTTGGTACCTAGTTTACACATTGTAGAAACCACAAAATTAACATAACCTGATGCAGTGGAGTAGAGGATATAAGAGCTATTGTAGCTAGAGGAAGAACAAACAATAGCCATATTTGAACAAGAAGTGTAGAATTTGAGAGAGAAAGCATGGAATGACAAAAGAATCAAACATTACACATTTCAGTCTGCAGACTTAGTGTTGTTTTACAATAGAATTTTTTGTAGCACCCTAGAAAATTTAAAATGAATTGGTTGGGGCCATATGTAATCCAAAAAATGACTGATGTGTGAGTAGTTAAATTAAATAATTTGGATGGTACCAAAAATGAAGGATTTGTTAATGGGAGCTAGTTAAAGTTGTATAGAGATGGTTGGGATCCTACTCACCATGCATAAGGATACAAGAAAAATTATAAATTTTGTATATAAATAAAGCATATTGTTTGTTATTGTGCTTTCTTAGTAGAGTTAATGAGTAGTAGTTATACTCTTTTTTCAGTTAGTAGGAGTTATTGGGTGGTCATAGAATAAACTACACTATGTACAGGGTGGAACATTGTGGACTAGAGGGAGTTTAATGCAGTATCATTGTCATAGTGTACAACATTGATCAGAATCTGGATTAGGGGAAAAAAATTGCCAAAAAAAATCATAGTGCTCAGAATCGCACTAAACTAGAATGACCAGATCGGGCCCGTCACCAGGAATCTGACACAATTTATTTCTCTCAAAACAGAGTATGTATGAGGAAGTTAGAGCCCATTGATCTCCGTGTGAAACAGGTATTTAAAAAAAAAAAAATTGTCAAACAGGGTCAAAGGTCAAATTTTGGTTTTCCTCCATTTCGCCCAATGACAAGATGGCACTTGTCAATTTCTAAGTGGCTCAAATTTCTGGGCACTTGGAATGTTTTTTTTATTGGTTTAATTTAAGCCAATGGGAAGAGGACACATGGCAAACCCAGAGGCTGCCACATGCCCTCCCTCCAAGGCTGAATGTGGTTATATTCCAAAGTCTAAATTTATATGGTGGGTCATACTTTCATATGCCAAGGTCGAATTTTAAGTTCTAAGGTCAAATGTTGAATTTATGCAAAGTCTGAAATTAAATTAATTTTCAAAGGTTGGTTAATTATTCCAAAGTCCGAATTGAATTTTAATTCAAAGGTTGGTGTATATTTTTGGAGAAAAATTATATGCACAGGAAGGGCCGAGGTCGGGTCTTAGCCTCGCGACCTCCCCTGGGCCAACCACCCATCTTACCACCAAGCCACCACCATAGTCCTTGTAATACAATACGTTCAACATATATTTGAAATTGCAAATATTAAGTGTTGGGGCTATGGAGGGGGCTAGCCCCCTCCCCATAATACCTTTTCACCAGACAAAAGGCAGAGCGGAGTTTATTTAAGCGCAGATTATGTTTAAAACTTGGATTAATTAACAATAATTTTGGTGTTTAGCGCTAATCCGATTTTTGATATTTGAATTTTCTTAAACGTATTTAATGCGATGAGTACCAATTAAAATCCACTTAACACTATTTAACTAGCAATTAATTTGGCTTAGTTTTTACGGGTTCCACCAATTTCAGTGCCACTAGCAGTTTTAGCAGCCTTAAGTAGACATGTTCCAGTTTTGGTGGAGTTTTCCTAGGGAAAACTGAAGAAGCCATAAATTTGGCATATTTTGACCAATTTTAGCTCAAAAAGAGTCATTCCTATATAATTTTGATGCTATGAGCATGATGGTGTAGGTTTTAGAGGCGTTGGAGCACTTCTGAATGTTTTTTTTCCACTTTGAAGATTAAAGAAGCATAGCGCCACCAAGAGAGGAGGTGATGCCTAGATCAGTTGAAGACTAGTTTTAGAGCTTGAAGAGTCTATTTTGAGGTTTTTGGGTCTTCTGAATCTATTGGAGCAGGCTTCAAAGCCATTGGAGCATTGTAGGTGCATGTAATCAGATAATTAATTGTTAATCCCAAGATGGCCTAGCTAGTTGAAGCAGGTCCATGGAGATGTAGCCCAGGAGGGGTGAACTCTGTTATCAACTATTTTGTAATGTGTTTTCTGTGTGCTATTTCTCTGCAATTTGTTTTATGTACATGTGTTTTTAACAACTAATTAACTCATTAATTTCTCATAACGACGTTGAGATTCGAAACGTCGACATGATTCTTTTTACATTGTGGATAATCCGAGAATCTATGTTAAAAATGATAACCACAAAGCCTAAAATATTACATAAAATTGATACATAAACCATTTCACAGCTGGCTAATTTGAGATGATCCTAAACACATTTATTTTTAACTGATGAGGGAGCTATCACAGACAAACTAATTTTCCCATATTCAGATCAAATGCATAGTGTACAAAGCATATTGTTGGGGACATCCTAGTCAAAGAAGAATAAGATATATAGATTATATAGCTGTATTGGAGCTTGAAACGAAAAAAATTATTTTAATTTTATGTGAAAATCCTGGCAGTATATAGTAGAATATTCCAGGAGAAAACTCAAGTAAGAATCATAGTGATGATAGATAATGTGATGGAAACCACACATGAAACCATAGGAATGATCATCCCTCAGTTAGTAATGAATAATGAGATAAGAGAAAACATCAAAATATATCCTAGATAATATTTCCACAGAGAAGGAGAGAATGTGAATTATCCTTGCACACCATTGGTATCAGGATGACAATACTGAAGTGGTTAACAATGAGATGTACTAGAAAAAAATGGAGTGAATTTTCACTCTTATGAGAGTTTCCATGTGACTGTTATCCTTTTATGTTGGAGTGGAGAGATGTCACATGATTTTATCTCCAGAGTGTGGTGATTTGGATTTGCAGTTACTGATGGAAGCAACCAGTGGTATGATGGTGTGAGAGAGGAAGTAACTGAAACGATGGTTATAAAACACCAACTAGGGGAGTGGTGGTAGCAGGAAATCAATAGAGGGATTTTGAGGGTATGCAAGAGTATACAGAGTTGGATATATTAGAAATTGTGAGGGGAAGAGAAGTACGATAATGGTGCAAGGGACATATCATGGAACTATGCTATTGTGGGAGGGTGAAGTTGAGAGGTTGAAGGTGACTTAGGAGATGCCGCAAGAAAGAGTTTTCATCTCATGGTGATACAACACCATGCATCGATGGAAGTGTAGGAAACGTCAAGGAAAAGAGAGATGGAATAAAGAAGATATATAAAGTAGTTTATGGGTGGCGCCCTAATCATACTAGGTGGCCTAGAAAGGGGAGGGATCATTCCATTTAGATAATTATTTTAAACTACATATTACAAATGCACCAATTAAGTTAACGCAACATTGATTTTTGGAGGGTACTTCGAATATATCTGGTAAACCAATGTCAGGGTGGTCCCTATTGTTATCACCAAACTAAAGCTGATGGGTTGCTCAACAATCAATTAAAAGTAATTGTTTCAAACCACTTTTGGATGGAACTTAGCCTTTCCAACCTGAGAGGTATCTCTCAAGGAAATTTATGATATTCAATAAATAATGCTTGGAACAAATATGGCTAACCCTTGAGTGTGCTTTGAATGGTTTTTTTTTTTATGCGGGTGAAGGATGTAAATTAATGACTATTATTGGGCATGGAATTAGAGCGGGACTCAATTACATGAAAAAAAGTATGTCATGGAAGCTGAGGCATGTGTACTCTCATCAAAGCATAACATGAATAGTAAAATATATGCATAAAGGAATTTTGATCATGTTTAACCATGAATTCCAAGTAATTACACATAAATCAAATTGAATAAATATTAAAAAGGCAGATAAGATAAACACACGTAAGAGCACACGATGAATCTCAAGTATGAGAGAATCTTTCTGCAACTATATATTACTGACATGAAAAATATTACAAAAGTAGCATGTAGCATAACATCGAACAACCCTCTCTAATCCTCTCATCTTCCTATTTATAGAATTAGACACCTTTACATGCAATATGCCAGCTGGGCTAGACCTTTGAATACTTCCAAAGACACCTTATCCAACAAGGAACAAGTTACAATGAGATAATATAGATATTTTTCTGTTTACAAGAGTTTAAAACATAATAGGACTCTAACAACCTTTAAATGATCCATACATGGTGATATTTATCAAAAAATACCATTTTTCCTGAGGTGGAAATGACCATAACTTAGTAATAAACATCCACACTAAAATCTAGGGTCTACTTCTTGGATTTTGACGATGTTCTGTTATGCTTGATGATGTGTCCAACATGATGAGATGGCAGCCCAATCATCTTCTAGGATGAGTGTTCTCACTAAAAAAATTCTCCTCTGATATATTTTAACCAATCCAGATGATTTATGTTCTTCAAAAATACATTTAATTCTTTAAAAATTTAAAATTCTCCGTCGCTACAAAAACAGAGGTCTATAGGCAAGTCCGTAGCGAAGAGTCTGTAGCATTTTTCACTTGGACACTTCTACAAATTTCTTTGATTTCTTTGTTCATTGGAGGGTGTCCACTTAGTCAAAAAATTTAAATACATGCCTTTACTTACTCCTTTTATGAAAATTTGAAAATTATTTCATAAAGTAATCTTGAGCAACTTCATAGTGAAAACTCAGCTTTAAGCCTATAGTACCCTATGAACTTGCCTAATAAATTGCAGATTTTGAAATTTTCAATTTTCACCTCCAAAAATTGTCCATGGCTCTGTGAAATGATGAGATGCAGCATCATAAGGCAAAATTTATTCAAAACACATCTTACCCTCCTCAAGAAGCAGCGATTTCACCCTCAACAGTTTCATCTACCACTATTATTTTCAAACCTTTCTTCTTTAGCTCTGTCTGCACCATTCCCATTTGAATATCCAGATATTTAACCTATTTTTGAATCTTTCTCCTCTCTTCCTGCAGCCACCTATTCCTCCCCATGGTTTGTTTCATCATTCTATGAAAATATAGTGTTACTTTAAGCATTTTATTATACCTTTCAACCACCTCATCATAAAAATTGATTTTATTGCTGACTTATTTCTTAAAATATAACATCTCCTTTCTTTCCTACTTGAAATCCTCCAGCTTTATCTTGATCTCTAAGACCTCATACCTTGCCTCTTTAATTTTCTCCTTAAAAATTTCCACTTCATATTTCTCTATAATTTTCTCTTTACCTTTATGTGACTTGGTGATTTCTGCTTTAGTGGAGGTAATTCAATAATATCTTCCACCATGGGTTGCTTCCTCTTTTATTCTTCCTTCTGCTTCTTATAAGACTTACCACCTTTGGAGAGTTGTGACCTAGTAAAAAGTTTTCTAGGCTTGAAGACATAATCTGATTCTTCACTGGAGAAATCAAGCTTTTTTGTAGTGAGGCCCTTCTTCTTCATTTTGGTTCCCTTTATCTCCACGTGTTTAACCACAGGGTTCTCTTTAATGTCAATAGCTTGCATAATGTCTTCATGTTCACCCTTTCCTTCTGTCTGACTCCTGGTAATTCTCCTAGAAGTCCTTATGTTATATTTTGGATTGTTGATTTTGGCTGAGGTGCCATTGTTTTCTGTAAATGTTCAACTTCCATCTCCATGGGTTCTGCTACAAGCTGTATTTCTTCTTCAAGTTCAACTTCAGCTTCAACTATTGGCCCTTTATCCTTTTTGGGAGTACTTTTATTTGGCTTGGGTGTTTTATTTGGAGTAATCACATCCACATCATAACCACTTGAAAACAAAAAGGTAGCCGAGTCTCTATTTAATTTTTACAATTCCTCCATAACCCAAAACTTAATTAAGCCATGATGAAATATAAATGTCTCACTACTCACGGGTCTACCTTGAGCTTTATTAGAAATCTTACCTAAGCTTCTGAAAAGGAAGAATGGAAAGTCTAAGATTTTCTTACCTGTAATGTGGAGAAAAAGCCTGAAATGATACTGGTATATCATGTGGAATCTTCCCTCACATGTGAAATATTTTTGGATTACCAACAATAGCTTAGAATAATTCTCCTTAAGACATCTTCTAGGTATAACTGAATTCATATCCACCCCTACATACCCTTGCTTCAATAAATCATCACAATTCTGCAGTTTAAACTTGGTAGCCTTGAACCATTCTTCCTCTGACCTAGGAATCTCTGTTACTTGAGAAATAGTTTTAGGAGAAACTGTAAAACAAAATATGCCAAATTTTGAAGTAGTGCCAACAAAATTTACAGCAAAATCTTTGAGACTTGAGCATGGTACCCCTGAAGCTTCTGACAGAATCTCGTGCAGCCAACATTGGTGAAGGCCTCTACAAAACTCGGATCCTCCATGACCAATTTAAGATCCATAGGCTCATATCTAACCATTGAACCTCCCTTTTTGGTCTTCTTATGTGCATCCATCTCTTCCAAAATAGTGCTGCCCTGTTTAAACTCTTGAAATCTACAAAAGATGGTATGTGACAACAAGCTGCTTGTTGACAGAGCTGGCTATTCACCTATGACAATAGCTAGACCCAAAACTAAACAGAGAAATGATGGAAATTTATCAATAAGCTCACAAGGATGAAAAGGTAAGTGATTTAGTTCGAATAGATGAAGGTTAAATAAAGAAAGGAAAATGTGAAGGGAAATCAGAATGATATGGTTGCAATGATGACCAAGTATGGCATACACTAAATAATAGCTCATAATAGGTAAGCATGTGATGGAAAATTAACCCCTAACCAATGAAAAGATAACAAATCATCAATCCCCTTACCGGTGCAGAAAAATAGGAGTTCATAGTGATATCTGTTAGAAAGATGACATATTCGCTATGGAACTATCAGGTGAGTCCGTAGCGAACAACCTATTTTGCACAGAAATCGTTGTGGACTCAGGTAAAAAGTGACAAGTGTCTAAAATAACTTACTTAACCTGATGTATGCCAATTTTTTGAAACTTACCTATGACAAGACCTTAGTCACATGAAAAAAAAACAATTTGAACCCTTTAATAATATAGACCAATCATGAAATTTTATCAATTTTCATGAATTTATTTGACCAGCATAGTTGACCTAACTCAAAATGACATTCCTAACCAACCTAATTTTTATTGATGATAACAGTGGCTCCAATGGGGATGATGTGCCCCTAAGGTGCATCAAAGAAATTTTCTGAAATTGATGAAAATTTCCTCAAAATTTTATGGCCTTATCCTCGGGCTCAAGCTTGATGATAAAATAACTTTTATTTGTAAAACAACATAACAGAGAATGAAATATGTATAGTGAAATGTATTTTAGCAAGAAAAATTAAGAAGAGTAGTGCTTTAGAAACCTTCCATTGACAGGTCCTCCTCCACACAGATGTCCATTCATTTATTGGAGTAAAAATGTGTTGTTCCCATGATATGAAGCTATCACAAAAGGCCCCTTCTAGATGTTCTCAAACTTTCCATTCTTCTCTTTCTCTTCAATCATGGCTTCCCATTTCAGAACCACATCTTGAATCTTGAATTTTTCCTCTTTTGTCTTCCTGTCAAAGGTATTTTTGTCTCTATTTTGTGATTGCTGATGATTATTGTACACTTCCTCTCCTTTTTCCTATAGAGTAATGAGAGGATTTATCCTCCTTTGGATGGCATTAGGTTCCTTTTCTAGCCCTTGCAGCAACTTCATTACTGGAACTCCAAGAGAAGTTGGGAAAATTGCTTCAGCTCCATATACTATCTCATAAGGAGATGTACCTATAGATCTCTTAGTACAAATTATGTCATCCCACAAAGAAAACTTTAAATTCAAATGCCATGATTTTTTATTCTCTTGCAAAACCTTCTTCAAATGATCCTGACTGTGATTTTATTTGATGATTCAACTAAGTCATTACCTTGAGAGTAATATGATGTGGAATGACCAAGAGTGATATGATATTGATGGAAAAAAATAATCAGTTTTTTAGACTTCAAAGCTTGAGCATTATCATTAATAATCTTCATGGTACAACCAAAACTTGACAAAATATTGTTCTCCAAAAATTGGATGTCGACCGAATCTATAGCTTGCCTCGTAGGGACCTCTTCAATCCACTTGGTGATGAAATCAGTGGCTGGAAAAATCCAGTGATGTTTTCCTGAGGATGAAGGGTGTATTTCACCAATGAAATCTAATCCCCATTGCTGGAAAGTACCTTCAACACATATTGGTTTCAGGGGTAGAGGTATCAGCTTCTTTTTCCCGTTGAAAATTTGGCATTCTTGACAGGCAACAATCTTTTTGTAGATGGCTTTAAACATATAAGGCCAAAAATATCCTATTCTGAGTATCTTATTTGTTGTGGAATTCCAATAATGGTGTCCTCCACAATCCCCCTTATGAAATTCATTAATTATCTTTTCAGCCTCTTCTTCTAACAACCAATTTAAAAGAATCCCACTGATATCCCTCCAATATAAATTCTTGTTCAAAATACAATACCTTAAATAATTCATCTTCACAAAAATGGATTTGGACTTGGCTAACTGAGGAGGAGCTTTATCATGCTACAAGACAAAAATTGCATCCCTATACCACTTAGACATAGTAATTTTTCCTAAATAGGAATTAGTTCCTCTTCTTCAATTTGTTCTAAAATTTTACAATGAAATTCATGTCTAGGAAATCAAAATTTGATTATGCCATTAGTTTTTCCAGCCCTTAACCCTTTACCAACTCGGTAGGCTTAATCCCTATATCATATTCCAACAAAGTGGCAATCCACTTACCTCTTTTTCCATCAATATCAGCTTAGGTCAATATGTCTTTCACCACAGTATTAGGCACAAATGCTACATTATGAGAATGCAGAATATAAATTTTGAAATCTTTAAGCACATTTACTAAAGCATATGCATGTTTATCCATGATATTATACTTCAATTCAGAGTTTTCAAGTGTTCTACTAAAGAAATAAATAGGTTGATCATTGCCTTTTTTGCAATAATACTCTAGCAATTGTATGTTCTAAGGCAAAAGTAAAAACCAGAAAATCATTGGAAAAATAAAGAATTATGAGCACTAGGTCTTGGGTGAGGGCCTTCTTGATCTCTTCAAAATATTTCTTTGCCTCTACTGTCCATTTAACACCAGACTCCTTCCTAAGCATCTTAGTAATATGTTTGACAATCTCAACAGAATTAGGAATGAATATCCTAACAAAAATGGCCTTACCCATAAAAGATTGAATCTCTTTTTTGTTTCTTTGCAAGTCTATTTTCCGTATGGCAACAACCCTACTTTGATCAATCATTTTTCCTTAATTTGATATAATGTGTGCCGAAAAATTTACAGTATTAAAAGAAAAAAACACTCTAAGTAGGATTGAGAGAAATAGAAAATTTTCTACATTTTTGCATAATTTTCTCAAAGTGCTTAAGTTGTTCCTCCTCCATCTTTGAAAACACAATGATATCATCCTAGTAAATCACCATTGATATGTCCTTCTCTTCAACAAATTCCCCTTCATTCATGAGACCAAAAGGAGGTTTGGTATACATAAATGTCCCCCATGGCTTGGTGAAGGCAGTTTTCTCTTGGTCATTTGGATAAACTAATATCTTATTATAACATGAGAAACCATCAAGCATAGAAATTCTCTAAGATCCAACAATGTTTTACAGAATTTGATCCATCTTTGGAAGAGGATAATTGCCTTTGAGAGATTCTTATTCAAATTTCTGAAATCAATGCATATCCTAATCTCGCCATTCTTCTTCCTCATAGGTACCAAATTAGCAAGTCACTTTGAAAACCTCAAAGGGACAGTGATTTTTTCATCAAAAGAATTCTTAATCTCTTTTTAAATTAGTGGCATGAGAAAATTATTGATTCTTCTTACCTTCGTTTTAAAAGGATTTTCATTCTCTTTGATTAGGAAGGTATGTTGAAAAATGTTGGGATCATACCTCTTCAAGTTTTCATAACTCCATGCAAAAACATCAATATAACTTTTCATCATATCCACATACCTTTGTCTCACCTCTGGAGAAATAAATTTGGACAACCTGACCATCTTGGGAATTTCTGCAGTGCCAAGGTTGCAAATTTCCACTTCTTCATCATTAGCCTTCATCTTTGGGAACTTGAAAACATAATTCTAATCAAAAAAATTCTCAAGGGGTGGTAAAAATTTGGGAATGCAATTATTCTTCTGTTGGAGGACCTCTAGATTGGCTTTAGTTTCAGAAAACATGTTCTGCTGATCCACTTGAATATTTCAAATTCCTTTTTCAGCACAAGGAAATTTCGGACCTGCTAATCGCTATCAAAAAATTTCCAATTGATAATATTATCAGGGATAGCTGGTCTATGCCTGACCTTAACTTCATAACTCTTGATAGAATGAGAAGGAATGATAAACAAGCTGGCCGAAACAACTAAAGAATCATCTATAGAATTTTGGTTTCTAGCTTTAATGGTGAAACTATGTTCTTTGAAATTTTCAAGAAAATCAAGGATAAAACTTATATAAGCTGTCATTTTGACATCCTTAGTTTGATAATATCCTTCGACTTTCTTTATCACTAATTTAGAATCACCACAAATTGATATTTTCTTGGCACCTAATACTTTCAAAGCTTCTAGACCCAAAAACAAAGCCTCATATTCAGCCATGTTGTTTGTACAATCAAAGTTCAATTTGTAAGAGAAAAAATTTCTCTCATCTCCAGGACTGGTAATCCACATGCCTGCACCAGCTCATTCCCCTCCAGAAATGCCATAAAAGTGAAAATTCCACCAACATTCTTCGTTTTCCTCCACAACCTTGTGATTTTTTTCTTGCTGATTTTTTTCGATTCGCTGATTTTCTGCCTCATTAATAACCTCATTCAATATAATAGAAGATCCCAATTCAGTCTCTACTGCATAAATAGGAAATTTTGTTGGTTTATCCTTGTTACTCACCATATAATCCATCCTACTCTCTTTATACAACCTCCTCTGCTCACCAAAGACTAGAATGGTAACATAAGTCATACCCATCTGCATAGTTTCTTTAATTTTAGCATCCCAAGATCTAGATAAAAACATGCAAAACTTTGGAGGAATGTCAGCTACAGCTATATCCATTAACATTGTCTTAGAAGGCACTTGACCTAGGCCAACAACCACATCTTTAATGAGACCAATACATTGAACTCTCTTGGAATCAAAGGAAAACAAATCTTTATAAGGTCTAGTAATGTCTAAACCCATTATTTCCATGATCACCTTAGGCATTAAATTGTGAAAAACTCTTGAATCTAACATGGTGTTATGTAAGGTCATGTCATGGATGTTCAGAATCACATAGAAAGGTGTAACCTCTTTATTTTTTTCATCTTATAATCTTGGTGCTAGGAAAATGGTAGGATGGTCTTCTTGCAAATTTAGAATGTCTGAAGGTACGGGATGAGTATTAAGCATCTCAACAATTTGGCTCCTATATTCGGTGACCTTAATGATTTCACCAAAGGGAATTGCAATTTTGATTTTGGAAATCTCATTTTCTAGATTGAAAGCAGATGGTGTTTTTTCAATCTCTTTACCATGAGGTGGTGTGTCTTTATTTTGTTCAGCTGGCTTAGGAGCATCTTTCTTTGGCTGGTCTTTATTGGCTGTAATAGGAATATTTATATTCCTCAAGTTATATTGTTTTTTTATCTCAAAGATAACATGTTGGTAGCCTTTCAAGTAATCATATTGTTTCTCATCTCCACCTATGTCATGACTAGACTCATCATGTTCTTCTTTGGTTAGAAACATTCGTGACACATCTTCATCTAAATAGTGAATAATGTCTTCTTGAAATTTATGTTGTGTTTCTTATTCATAAAGTAGATTTTGCTAAAAAGGAGGTCTAACATGTTGATCGGGCTAATTACTATTGTCTCTTGGTCTTTGTTGATTTTTAGGTCTCCTAAACTGAGGGTTTTTAATCTGTGTTTCTTGTTGTGCAGCAGGTAAAGGATTAGCACCAAGAGCAAGCCTCTCCATAAGCCTCTCCATGGTCTTCATCATGGTATCAAAATTCACATCTAAAGATGAGGAAGGTTTATCTTCTTCCTTTAATTTGTCTTTTCCCATATTATATCTCTTGGATGCAGCAATATTTACCTCAAACTTAATAGCATCATTCTTCATATCAGCCAATGAAGCAAATTCTCTTTTTCTTAATAAAATGGAAAAATCATAGTCAAAAACTTCAACATAGTGTAATTGAGCAGCTCCTGGAGGAGGTTTAATGTGATCAGGTATAGAATTGTAAACCTTGTTAAATATTTTAGAGAAATTTTGGAATGATTCATCTCTGGCTTTTTTCAAACTGTTATACTCAGTTAAGGCTTGAACAGGGTTCACCTTAATCCCCCATTTTGTCAAAAAAATGTCTTCTAATTGGTCCCAATTTTGTAAACTAGCTACATCTAAATATTTAAACCATTTTCTTACCTCACCTATGAAACTCTGAGAAAACAAACTCATTTTCACATCATCATCATCCACCTCCTCTCGGTCAATGAAATCATTAAACTAATCAACATGATGCTCATCAATAATTTCTTCTTCACTCCAAATGGTTTCAATCCAAGTAGAATACCCCTCTGGAAGGTCATGAAGTATGGAAGGTAGGACAAGAGGAGCATATATTTTTGACCCTACAGGAGGAGGAACGTTGGCCATAATGACAAAGACTGTGCTACTTGAAAAAGTAGTGGATGAAATCAAATTCTGACTATGGGAAAAAACAATGAATGAGGGTGAGATGCTAGGAGATGCTATGATGGGAATTTGAAGTCTAGAAACAAAGGAATTCCATTTGGGAAAGGGGACACCAGACCTTCTCCTTAACAAGAATTCAAAAGGATCTAATTATTTTAACTTTTCAAAAGACTCTTTTTCTAATGACAATTATGATGTGATAGTCTTCCAAAAGCATTCTTTTTCTTATTTTGACACAAGGGATGATGTATCAATTCCTAGTATTTGTATGTATAATATCATTTCAGTCAATTCATTCTCAGATTTAGACCTAAAAATAACTTCTTATATCTTTTTATCACATTTTTTATCTTCAAAACTTCAAACAACCTCAGAGGGAAAATATGAAACTCTTGAATGAGATGGAATACCTGATTTTGATGAGCTACCAATACCTCCGAGAATTATTTCTAGATTATTGACTATCTCAGGTGTGTTAGGATCTGGATTAATCATTGTATGTATCTTTTTTGAAGCCACCTTTAAGCTGAGAATTTCAGTGGAGTCACCAAGGTAGAATGTAGCCTTGAACACTTCTGAGCTCCTGCTACCTTCAAGAGTTCAATATTTATGTTTGAGCCCAAAATTTTGGGAAAATGTATCTTCAGACTCCTTGCAGATGCACCAAAATTTATCACCAAACTAAAGCTGATGGGCTACTCAACAGTCAATTCAAAGTAATTGTTTCAAACCAATTTTGGATGGAACTTAGCCTTTCCAACCTGAGAGGACTCTCTTAAGGAAATGTTTGATATTCAATAAATAATGCTTGGAACAAAGATTTCTAACTATCGAGTTTTTTTTTTTTTTTTTAATGCAGGTGAAGGATGTAAATTAATGGCTACTATTGGGAATGGAGTTAGAGTGGGACTCAATTACATGAAAAAAAAAATGTCTTGGAAGCTGAGGCATGTGTACTCTCATCAAAACATAACATGAATAGTAAACTATATGCATAAAGGAAGTTGGAGCATGTTTAAACATGAATTCCAAGTAATTACACATAAACTAAACTGAATAAAGATTAAAAAGTAAGATAAGATAAACACACATAAGAGCACAATATGAATCTCAGGTCTGAGAGAAGTTTTATGCAACTTTATATTACTGACATGAAAAATACTACAAAAGTAGCATGTAGCATAACATCGACAAACCCTCTCTAATACTCTCATCTTCCTATTTATAGAATTAGACACCTTTACATGTAGTCTTGCAACTGGGCTAGACCTTCGAATACTTCCAAATACACCTTATCCAACAAGGAACATATTACAAGGAGAGAATATAGAGATTTTTCTGCTCACAAGAGTTTAAAACCTAATAGGACTCTAACACCCTTTTTTCACTAACAACTTTTAAATGCTCCATACATGATGATATTTATCGAAAAAGACTTTTTTTCCTGAGGTGGTAATGACCATGCCTTAGTAATAAACATCCACACTAAAATCTAGGGTCCAATTCTCAGATTTTGAGGATGTGCTATTATGCTTGATGATGTGTCCAACATGATGAGCTGGCAGCCCAATCATCTTCTATGATGAGTGTTCTCACTAACCAATGTCTGCAATGATATACTTTAACCAATCCAAATGATTGATGTGCTTCAAAAAGACATTTAATGTTTGAAAAACTTTAAAATTCTCTCTCGCTACAAAATCAGAGGTCTTTAGGCAAGTCCATAGCAAAGAGTCTCTAGCATTCTTCACTTGGCCAGTTCTGATTTTTTTTTTTATTTATCTGCTCATTGGAGGGTGTCCACTAAGTCAAAACATTTAAATACATGCCTTTACTTACTCCTTTTATGAAAAAATTTGGAAATTATTTCATAAATCAATCTTCAGCGAGTTCATAGAAAAAACTCGGCCTTAAGCCTGGAGTACACTATGAACTTTCTTGATAAATTGTAGATTTTGAAATTTTCAATTTTCACCTCCAAAAACTATCCATGGTTGTGTGAAATGATGAGATGCAACATCATAAGACAAAATTCATTCAAAACACATATTACCCTCCTCAAGAGGTAGGATTTTCACCCTTGGTAGGTTCATCTACCACTATTATTTTCGAACCTTTCTTCTTTAGCTCTGTCTGCACCATTCCCATTTGAATTTCTGGCTCTCTAACCAGATTTTGAAACTTTATCCTCTCTTCCTACAGCCACCTATTCCTTCTCATGGTGTGTTTCATCATTCTATGCAAAGGTAGCATTATTTGAAGTATTTTTTTAGACCTTTCAGCCACCTCATCATAAAAAATGATTTTCTTGCTCACTTCTTTCTTAAAATTGGATAGCTCCTTTCTTTCCTACTTGAAATCCTCCAACTCGGGCTTGGTCTCTAAGACCTCATCTCTTGCATCTTTAAGTTTCTGTTTAAGAATGTCCACTTCAGATGTCTATATAATTTTCTCTTTACCTTTCTGTGACTTGGTGATTTTTGCTTCAGTGGGGTATAATTCAATAATCTCTTTCACCATGGGCTACTTCCTCTTTTCTTCTTCCTTCTACTTCTTATCAGACTTACCACCTTTGGATATTTTTGACCTAGTAAAAGGTTTTCTAGGTTTGAAGACATAACCAGATTCCTCACTAGATAAACCAAGTTTTTTTGGAGTGAGGCCCTTATTCTTCATTTTGGTTCCATTTATCTCCACAAGTTTAACCACACGTGTCTCTTCAATGTCAATAGCCTGCAGAATGTCTTCAAATTTACCCTTTCCTTATGTCTGACTGTTGGTAATTCTCCTATAATTCCTTGTGTTAGATTTTGGATTTTTGGTTGTGCATGTTGGCTAAGGGGCCACTGTTCTCTGTAAATGTTCAACTTCCATCTCCATGGGTTCTGCTACAGGCTGCATTTCTTCTTCAGGTTCAAATTCAGCTTCAACTATGCACCATTTATCCTTTTTGGGAGTACTTTTCTTTGGCTTGGGTGTTTTCTTTGGAGTAATCACATCCAAATCATAACCAATTAAAAACAATAGGGTAGCCCAATCTCTATTCAATTTTTTCAATTCCTCCATAACCATCAACTTAATTAAGCCATGATGAAATATAGATGTCTCACTACTCTCAGGTCTAGCTTGAAATTTATCAGACATCTTACCTAAGCTTCTAAAAAGGAAGAATAGATGGTCTAAGATTTTTTTACCTGTAAAGTGGAGAAAAAGTCTAAAATGATACTGGTATATCATGTGGAATCTTCCCTCAGATATGAAATATTTCTGGATTACCAGCAATAGCTTCGAATAATTCTCCTTAAGGAAACTTCTAGATATACTCGAAGTCATATCCACCCCTACATGCTCTTTCTTCATGAACTCATCACAATTCTGTAGTTTAAACTTGGTAGCCTTGAACCATTCTTCCCCTGATCTAGGAATATTTTTTGCTTGAGAAAAAGTTTCAGGGGAAACTGTAAAACTCAGTATGCCAACTTCTGAAGCAGTTTTACAGCAAAATATTTGGACACTTGAGCATGCTACCCCTGCAGCTTCTGACAGAATCTCATGCAGACAACATTGGTGAAGGCCTATGCAAAAATTGGATCCTTAATGGCCAATTTAAGATCCATATGCTCATATCTAACCAATGAACCTCCCTTGTTGGACTTCTTATGTGCAACCATCTACTCCAAAGTGTTTAAACTCTTAACACCTATAAAATATGGTATGTGAAAACAAGCTGCTTGTTGACAGAGTTGGAAATTCACCTATGATAGCAGCTAGACCCAAAAAGAAATAGAGAAATGGTGGAAATCGATTAAGTAACTCACAAGGATGACAAGGTAAGTGATTTAGTTCGAATAGATGAAGGTTAAATAAATAAAGGGAAATGTGAAGGGAAATCAAAATGTTATGGTTGTAATGATTACCAAGCATGTCATACACTAAATAATAACACAGGTAAACATGTGATGGAAAATTGACCCCTAACCAATGACAAGCTGGCAACTCATCGATCCCCTTACCGGTGCAGAAAAACATGACTTCGTAGCAAATTCCATTAGAAAGATGACAGATTCTCTACGAAACTGTCAGGTGAGTCTGTAGAGAAAACAAACTATTTTGCACAGAAATCATTGCAGACTCAGGTAAAAAGTGACAAGTGTCCAAAATTACTTATTTAACCTAATATATGCAGATTTTTTGAAACTTACCTATGAAAAGACAGTCACATGACATAAAAACACTTTGAACCCTTTAAGACTATAGACCAATCATGAAATTTTATCCATTTTCATGAATTTATTTGGCTAGCACACTTGACCTAACTCAAAATGACATTCCTAACCAACCTAATTTTTATTGATGATAACACCTATAATGGGGGCTACAACAATAGAGTGGGGCTTCCTTCTCATCCATATAGGGGTGGCATGAGAAGCCCCATGGGAGAATGCATGCCTTGGTAGCTAGATAAACAATGGCATTGACTAATATTGCCCAAAGGGTTTGTATGTGACCATCCAAATGAGGATTCTCCACTTAGTACATCAACTCTCTTGGTATTAATTGTCTACATATAAAATCAAGGTATTTCCAATATATTGGAAATATTTCCAAGGAAGAGAGAAGGAGGGGAATCACAAAGAAGGAAAAGGTTATAGAAAGTCATACAACTCCATCCAAGAGCAGAAGAGGAAGATCACACTCTCTACTCCTCACGACAAACCACGGGAAGAGGAGTGTGTCACTTCCCTATTGGAAGAAGATGAGTTAATGAAAACAAGAGCATATAAGTACCTCTCAAAACTTCTCTAACAGGAAGAAAAGGTTAACGTCATTGAAAATTACTATTCCCAAACCCATGGAGATAAGAGAAGGAATAAGTGGCTTAGGATGAGCCACAATTTTTTCTTGGAGGACTGTTGAAGGCCAAATTTTTTTACTTTTTTGTTAATAGTAGTGCAAAATACCATGCACATAAGTCAAAAACATGTAAAGATATGACCTAGTGTGCGTTTAGAGATACATACGCATGACAAGGAGCTACAGTATAGGAGGGCACAGTGCGCAGAGTGCCAAGTAGACAAGGGCACATACAAGTGGGTCTTGGCGGTTAGGATTTTGAGATGGCCAGTGAAGGTGAGGAAGGTTACCATAATGAAATAATTATAATATATTTGCAGAAGGAGTTAGGTAAGGGGAGTGGGGCCATTAGTATTGGCCTATTTATGTTTCCATTGATTTCACCTAATGAAGTGTGTATTCATGAGTCTCTATGTTATGTATTTAGTATATTGTATACCTGTTATAATTCGTCATGTTGATGTAACATGTTATAATAAGTCTGTAGGAGAGGTGTCATGAGGTAACAATGCCTCATTTGATGCTCAACTACACTTGTTATAAAGGTCTATTTGATGATGTGTGTGATCTCTTGTTGGAATATTACAACTGGGTTCCTGATGTCAAGATGAGTTTGGAGGGATGGTTTGGAGGTAACTTCACTCCCCTGAAGATCTGTTGCAATTTTGAGGGTTGGAAATTGTGTTTGAAGCTATGCTCTACCCCAATTGCATGGATGGAGGTTCATTAGATCATCTAGAACAAAAAATTTGCAGGGATACAAGCTTGTGGGAGCGACTAGAGCTTACCATTTGAGTTTATCCAGTGCAAATTGAGCAACTGAGAGAGTAAAGCCCCAGTCGCATGGATGTTGAGTTGTGGGTGTGATTAGAAGTCTATATTTGTTGGCTTGTGGATGTTGTGGGAGTGAGAAATGATGAATTTGTCTAGTGTTGTGTGCGTGACCAAATAAAAACACTAAATTCTCTATGGATTTCTCATGCTCTCTTGAAATTAATTTTTTTAGCAGAGTTTATTTTTGAAGTTTTCCAGAAAAAGGCCAGGGCAAAATGTGGGGCCTCTAGAAAGTGATCAAGTTTAAAATTATGAAAATAATAGTGGAAGGAGTGGTTTTATATGGTCAATATTCCAATATCTATCAATTTTGAAGTGTGTGAAAAGGTTTTTGGAGAGCTCCATCATCTAAAAAATTAATTCAGTTAACCATTTCCAAATTCTACAAATATTAGAAGGGAAGAAGGTCATTTGTTGGTTCGAAAGTTGTGTGTGTGTGTGTTTGTGTGCTTGAGTTGCAAGTGCACAACCAATGAGTTCATAATTTCATAATTTTAGTGTGCTTTAGAGAATATTCTTCCACAAAATTATCAGAGTAGTCTGGAGTGATTGAAAATATGTTTAGAGAGTGAGTATGTGGAGAGATTGTTTTCTCAGTTGGAGTGTGGATTGTGGATGCATCTGTGTGTCTATTTATTGCATTTTCTATCTATGAAACAATATTCTCATTTCTTAATCATGTCATTTTAGAGAAAAATTGTTTGTACTTAGAGTGGGGGCTTCAAGCAGTGCATGCAATTTGTCTATTGTAGGAGTGGGTGCTCTAAGTTGGTTGTGGCCAACATTTCTGATTCAGTGAAGGGGTGGGTGCTCCAATGCTAGTGTGTGCTAGATGATGTAATTTAATGAGAAATTTTTTGAAGCAATAGATACTAGAAGAAGAAAAAAAAATTTCGATGGTTTTTTTGTCTGGAGGGGGGGGGGTCCACCTAAAATATAAGTGTCTATATGTGCTAATTTTTTGTGTTTTTCATGTGATTGATCATGTTATATTTATGAAGTAAATTTTTTAACAAGTCTTATATTTGTAGAAATAATTTTATAATTTCATAATACGGATTCACCTCCCCTCTCAGTATTACTTTTTTTCTAACAACTGGTATCAAACCTGAATCCTTTGCTGCAACGTGAATGCTGAAATGAGAATTAGATAAGGGAAATTGGCTGGCCATGATGTGAAAGTTCCAATTTTTTTTGGTGAGAACTATAATCTATGGAGGATGAGAATGGGAGGGCATCCGGTGAGCATGGGTATTGATGTCTACTCTACCATGGTGACTGATATGTTTTTCTTGATGTTATTCCTTCAGACCTTGATGGAAAGAAGATATTTCAAAGAAACGCCAAAGAAAAAAGTGCCATCATTTCAACACTTACTGAGAATGAGCTGATAAAAGTCGTGCATTGCAAATCAGCTAAATAATTTTGGGATAGACTTTAGAACAACTATGAAGGTGATCCAAAGGTCAAGAAAGTGAAGCTCCAAACTTATAGGATGAGGTTTGAGATCTTGAAAATGAAGGAATATGAAACTATTGCAAAACATTTAAGAAGAGTTGAAACCTTGACCAATATGACCAAGAGCATTGATTTAAAATTTGAAGATGAATTCATTATTCAGAAAATATTGAGCTCTTTACCAACAAGATTTAACCCCAAGGTTTCTACTATTGAGGAAGCATCTAATTTAAGTAATATCACTATGTTTAAATTTCTTGGAATTATTACGGCTTATGAGATGCACATTGTAGAAGAGAAATATGAATCTAGTGAAGCTGCATTCGAGGCCTCTAAGAAGGTCAAGGCCATTACAAAAAATCTCAAGAAAATTCCAAATAAAATCAAGGAGAAGGAAGAACACTAGTAGTGAATGTGATGGAGAATTTTCTTAGTTTTTCAATAAATTAAAGAGAGGTGCTGAAAAGTACAAGGCATGCTTCATTTCAAGTTTTTTGAATGTGGATAAGTTGGAAATTTTGCTAAAAAATTTCCACACAAAAGAAGTAAACAAGAGGAAAAGAAGAAGAGCAAGAATAAATCTCAACAATTTTGAAAGGATACTAGCTCAAAAGAGGAGGAGCTACTACTACAAATAAGAAAGTGATATTTAGATGAAAGCAGTGATAAATCTTCATTAGAAGAAGAAGAAGAGCACAATGAATATGTTCTTATGAATTTTCATTCCAAATATGAATCATATTAAGAATATGGAGATATTGATTATGAAGGCGTCTCATTACTACACTTGATGGAATGAACAAATATAGAGACAAAAATAAGCATCTAAAATGGGAAATATGTAACTTAAAGGAATAAATATTATTTGGATGATAATTCCTTGAAGACTCGATTTGATGAGCTTCAAAAATTGAACAAAATTTTTTCTGCAACAAATTGTGCTTCAGCAAAATCATCTGGCCGAGTTCAAGAAAGACGATGAACTTTTGAAGAAGAATATTGGAAGAGCCCCCATTGCATGACTCATGAAGAAGACATCATCTACTTAAAGAGAGAGGTGGAAGAAGTAAAAATTAAGGAAAATGTGCTCACTAATCAACTAGAAAAATAAAATAAAAAGAATTTTCAAAAAATTGAGTAAGAAATTGTTGCATTAAGGGCCAATCTATCAAAAGAAGAAACTAAAGCATGCCTAAATCATAAATTTGTCAAGGGATCTGAAACCTTGCAAAATATTCTCAACATGCAAAGGTCACTGGATGATAAAACTATTTTGGGGTTCAATCCTCCTCTACAAATTTTCAAATATTGCAAGTACCAGTTATGCAAATGATTTGAAAGGAAAAGAAAAATAAAGAAGTGTTGTTGCAACTAGCAAGAATGAGAAAAACATTGAAGCTAAAATAAAATCAGAAAAATAGGAAGTAAAGCAAGAAATATCCTCAAATTTCAATACTCTATCATGGAAACAAAAATTTAGGTATCCTACACTATTTTATGATTCTTGTTTTGCATGTAATAGTTTCAGACACAAAGCCATAAATTGTAGGTTGAAAATGTTTCCTAGAAGGAATTTTTATAGATCAAGAGTTGCTCAAGGTTCAAATATTTTGCATGCAAATGGAAATAATTTTTTTGCTTCACTAATGAATGAGATTGAGTGTTTCAGATGTAATAAATTTGGTCACAAATCTCATGAATGCAGATCTAGCCTTCCAAATTCCTACATGCAACACTCTTAAGAGAAATCTAATAAACAAAAAATTGAGAAAAGATGGAAGAAAATGACTGAACATTGTGATATTTATTTGATAGCTCACGGTCAGCATGAAAAATGGTTGATTGATAGTGTTTTATCCAAGCAAAAGACCGATGATAAGATCAAATTATTGCAGCTAAAAAGAGTACGAAAAAGGCAAGGTTAATTTTGGAAATGATGCAACAATTCCCATTAAAGGCAAAGGAACTCTTAGATTGGAACTGAATACCAAAGCTAAAATTTTGATTTATGTTGATGGATTGAAGCACAATCTCCTCAGTGCAAGTCATATGTATGATAATGGGTATAAGGTGATTTTCAGATCTAAGGAGCGCGAGATCAAAAATGAAAATTTAGGAAAGTTGGTGGCAAAGGTTGTTAGAAGTGACAACAACATGTATGTTTTTTATGACACTAGACACAGTTTTTGCATGAGAAAAATAGAAGAATCTTGGTTGTGGAATAGAATATTCAGACATGTAAATTTTGATAATCAAATCAAAACTAGCAAGAGTGAAGTAGTTACAAGTTTACCAAGTTTGGTCAAACCAGAAAGAAAAATATGAAAGTCATACCAATTTGGGAAAAAAACAAGAGTGCATTTTAAATCCAAGGAGTTCAACAAACCATTGGAGCTAGTACACATAGATGTATGTGGTCCTACAAGGAAGCAAAGTCCAAGAGGCGAGAAGTATTTTATTTTATTTGTTGATGATTTCACTAGAGCCAGCTAGATTATGCTTATGAAAGAAAAATCTGAAGCTTTCAGCAAATTTAAATATTTGAAGGCACTTGTTGAGAGTGAAGTTAATTTGAAGATAAAGTGTCTTAGATATGATAGAGGAGGTGAGTTCATGTCCAAATAATTCGATTACTTTTGTGAATATCACGAGATCAAGAGGAAATACTCCATAGCTAGAACCCCACAACAAAAAGCAGTAGCGGAGAGGAAAAATAGGTTGGTCCAAAATATAGCACAGGCTATGATGGATGAAGTTGGTGTATTAGCTGCTTTTTAGGGAGAAGCATCTAAAAAAATAGTATATTTGGAAAATATAGTTCTGCTTAGACCTAGCAGTGACAAAAATCCATATGAGTTGTGGAAAGGAAGACCAACAAAAGTTGACCACTTCAAAATATTAGGGAGAAAGTGCTACATCAAGAGGACCGAAGAAAAACTTGAAAAGTTTGAACCAAGAGATGATGAAGGCATATTTCCTTCTTACTCCTTTAAGATCAAGGGACACAAATGCTACAACAAGAGAGACAACAAGGTAATCAAAGGTATTGATATTGTTGTTGATGAGTATTTTCCTATTTCTAATGTTTCCAAAGATGTTGCAGTTGATCATGATTTCATAGAATATGAGGACCAAGAATTTTTTGAAGAAGAGGAAGAAGATAAAAATACCTTGTAATATTCCAAAATTTGAACACAACAATTTGGAATATTACATTTTTCTGTTTTCGCTTAGGAGAGGAATAAATGGGTAAGGAGGCCCATGAAAAATAAAAATATGAATAAATTCCACCTTAATGAGGAAGGATATTACCTTAGGAGCTGGATTTTACACTTTCAGGTGTGAACAAGGGAAAAATAGATGTGGACAGAGTCAAGTTTGACTAATTCAACATGCATTCTTGAGGAGGAAGAGATCACCCAAGTAAACTAGCTCAATGTGAACAAGGATCATCTAGACACACATATGAAGAGATGGATTGAAGACCCCTTAGTGTGAAAGGAGGCAATACAAGTGAACTAGTTCCAGTTGACCAAGTCAGCAACGCTGCTAGAAGAGGAGGGAAGCCAACAAAGACAGCGCAGTTTTGAAGGAGTAATCTTTACTAGGAAGTCACCTCAACAATGTGTGGGGTCCGGGGTGAGGAGGCTCACCAAGGATAAAAATGAGGGCATAACAGCAAGGAGATAATTCAATGTTCAACTATCTTTTGTCTTTTGACTACTTGCCTGCTTCAGCTGTTTAGCTGTGGTTGTAGCACTGTTTAGTGCAAGGAATTATCATGCGGGAATTCCATCCTCTTCTTTGGATCAGCTTGCTTAAGGGATCTAAAGGGAAGGTTTAGAGCTTAAATTTCATCATCTAGCTTAGGGCCAAACAACCATCTACATATACAATGTAGTTACATTCAGAAACTGCGTCTTTTATGCAAGTACAGCAACAGTAGGGTCGAACCCTTGGATTTTGTACAAGTGTTTGAGGAGGAGGTGTTTATTTCCCTCCAGAACGTCTAAAAAGGAGGGCCTTGGCCATTTTTATGCATTGATCAGTTATTATGTTGTATTCAGTCATGTCAAATACAGATTTGTAGTAAACTATGTTATTTTTTGTAGTGATGCTTTTTTATACATGTATAATGCCGGAAACCCTTGCCGGGTGTCTTATTCTTTGTGTAAAAGAGTTTAAACCCCCATTTCTATGCTATTTGATTAATATAAACTCTAGATAAGTCTTATTTCATAATTTTCTATAGAAACCCTCATGGTAATTACACTCTCACAGTCTTCAGAAATTCTGTTGTAGAGAAGTCATGGGATCGGGGTGTTTTTAAGCTATCTTGAGTCAGGGAGATCTGTTTAGTGTAGCTAGATTCATTTTTTTCACCTACAATTCTGCAAGTGGGTTTTATATTGTCTAAAATAAGGGATCAAAGTCCCAGTATCCACTGTTTTATGCCCTATATCACTGCATTTCCCCACTTGGGAAGGAGGATACAGGGCATATTCTTGCTGAGGTTCTTACATCTATTGGTGAGATGTTATTTTACATCTAATTAGCTGTTATAAATTTCCCTACTCATGATTTTCTGAAGCTCCAACTTTGGAATATCTTAAGATATTCCATTTGTTGTAGAAAATCCCAATTTTGGGATATTACAGTGGTATTAGAGCTGCCATCTTGGCTCAGCCTGTGGATTTCATATCCAATCAGAAGATAAGAATAAGAGGAAAAAAAAATTATGGAGAGGATGGGATTACTCTCATTGATTTTCAGATCTAAGAGAAAAGAAGAGAAATGCATTGAAACTCCAAGAGGGTTTCAAGGAGGAGAAAGATGCAGTGAGACCTCTAGAGGGTTTCAAGAGGAAGAAGAAGATGCATTCACTTCCTATTCTCATAGAGGAAGTGGAGATCAAGAAGACCACTTAGAACAGAGACTTTGAGTGGGTATTTGGCAGAATACAAGTGCCAACCTAGGATTGTCAAAGAGATCCTAGATCTTCCTAAGTTTATCTAACTGAGAGAGGAAAGAAGGCCATGCAACAATAGGATGATAAGGGGCAATAGATTCCTATTGGCTACTTTTGATGGGTCACCCCTATGTACAAAAAAATCTTGGGTGATGAGGTTAAAAGAATGTTTTCTACTACTCCAATGGTGGAAAAAGAGGTTGTGGAGATCTCAGTGCTGCACTTGGAGGGTAAGTCAAGGTCTTGGTGGTTTAGCCATGTGAATCATGCAAGGGTGTCTACTTTTGCAGACTTCACTCAAGAAGTGATCAGTAAATTCGACAGTAAGAAGGGAACCTCATCTCCACTTAAGGATACTTTTACCAGTGCTGTCACATTCATGAAGGGGCAACCATCCATAGTAACAATTGGATCAGCCAACACATTGAAGGGAGGGACTCTTGCATCCATACAAGATGTTCCAAAGGCTAACCAAGGTATGCATAAATTTTCATTTCCCATCATTTCAGAAAATTTTATGGGAGACTCTGGAAATTTTTCCTCACATGGTCCAGGATCAAAACACATTGCTGATGTGGAGCAACAAGTTTGCACAGCACTATGCAACTTTGGTTTGATCCAAAAATGAATAAACATTCATCCGTTTGCACCTTTATTGAGTTGCATGCAGCATGAGGTGTTAGAATGCAAGATTATGGAGGGCATGTTGAGTGTTGTACCACTTTTTGATGTTTTTTTACCTTCAACACACTTGGATTCTTTTGGATTCAAGAGATTGGTTGATGAGAGGTCTTTTCTGAAATATCTCCAAGGGATTACATCTCAACTTCCCATGAGGTGTAAGGAGGAAGAATTGCTTTGGGAGATTGGTAGTCTTCACTGGGGAGACACCAAAGGGTAAAATGATTGGAGGCATCCACACTTGGATGAATGGAGGTGGATGGAGGGAAAGAGGTTGGTGAGCCACTTGCAAATCTATGACACAGGGCAGCAAGAAGAAAAGCTGTGCTAGCTACTCTTGAGAGAGTTTGGCCGTCCTGGATCATACTCTTTGTCAAAGGGTGTGTGGTGGGTGGAGGCATGGCATGGCACCCATATGATGGAACAAAAGAAAACTTTTTTGTATGGGGCATCATATTAGATAACCATCATGATCTTATTATATGGCTTGTATGAGGGAAAGATGAGGGAGAAGCAAGATGTGTTGTTGTTGTGGTTACACTTGGGGGAGTATGGGCAGAAATTTTCCCATACTTTTCATGATATTTCTAGAGATAAGGGAGGCACATTCATGATGCAAGGAGACTACCCTTCAACATTGGAGGATTATGAGAGGAAGAAGGTCTTCTCACATAGCAGCATGATGATGGATGGCTTTGGCATGTGGAATGTTAAGAGAAGAAGTCATGGGGTGATAAGAGCCTTGTTACTAAGGCCTACAACGCTGTCACTTGAGAGCATGTTCCTAATGATGGAGTGTTCCAAAGGGTGTATGCACCCCCTCCTCTTGTAGATTTTTATGAGAAGATTCTCATGGGAGGACTCACTCATGGATCTCACCTTCAGCTCAGACATGATGCATGGTAAGGAATACATTTATGTGCTTATTGATTACTCTATTGAGCATTTGTATTTTTTCACCATATGTAAACAGTGCATTGCTCCATAAGAGAGCAAGATTATTTATGGGTTTCATGGTCACTTTAGGGCCAAATTTTGTGAGGTTGATAACCCATTTCCACATGAATTTGGGCAAGTATATTGTTGTTTTTTTTTTTTCTTTACAGATGATATACAATGCTTCTTTCTATCTTATAGTAGATGAGAAAACATATACAACTGGTAGCTCATTGGAAAATAGCTTGCCACATGATGTTCTAAATCAGCAGTTGGAAAGACTGTGCTGTATCCACCAAGGATACCATGTGTATCATCCTCAATTGCACATAACCTTCATAAACTTTCTGATTTGGATGAAATATGGTAGTGAAGTGACATTCACTTTGAATGGAATGGTTTGGGCCAACATGATCCATAGTTTTGGAGAGGGGATCTTTGAAGATTCAATATTTATATTGCCACTTGAGGGAAACTTGTTTGCAACCCATGATCAGCATGCACACAACACTTATCATGAGTGGAGAGGAAGACAGCATGGGGTAGGCTATCCTATCTACCAAGTCCAGATTTTTAGCCCACCTATCCTACATGAGCCCAAGGTGGAAGAGATCCTTCATGAGTTGCCATCTGGGAGGGTGACTCATTTTGTTTGTTTGATAGCTTGGGGAGGGGAGATTCACATGGGGATGATGAATCCCATTATATATCAGCCATCATGCCTCAAGAGGACCTTCATATAGCCCATTTTTTCCTCCATGGATGTTTCACTGTCACATGATGTCATCTATTTGGAATGTTCACCAGAGGACAGCATATACACTTGGGAGGGGCAGCTTGGAGATGTGTTGATGGAGCAACACCTTGATCTTTGGGGAGTCTTATCATATGAGGATGCTACAGGGGGAGAAGAGGAGGTCCTTTAGTCCTATATTTGTAGTTGCTTGAGGAAAATCAACATTTGAGAGGGGAGGACTGTAATATTCCAAAATTTGCACACAGCAATTTGGAATATTAGATTTTGTTGTTTTCACTCAGGAGAGGAATAAATGGGTAAGGAGGCCCATGAACAATAAAAATATGAATAAATTCCACCTTAATGAGGAAGGAGATTACCTTAGGAGCTGTATTTTACACTTTTAGGTGTGAACAAGGGCAAAATATATGTGGACAGAGTCAAGTTTGACTAAGTCAACTTGCATTCTTGAGGAGGAAGAGATCACCCAAGTAAACTAGCTCAATGTGAACAAGGGTCAGCTAGACACACATAATAATAGCTAGATTGAAGACCCCTCAGTGTGAAAGGATGCAATATAGGTGAACTAGTTCTAGTTGACCAAGTCAACAGTGCTGCTAGAAGAGGAGGGAAGCCAACAAAGACAACGTAGTTTTGAAGGAGGAATCTTCACTAGGAAGTCACCTCAACAATGTGTGGGGTCCGGGGTGAGGAGGCTAACCAAGGATAAAAAGGAGGGCATAGCAGCAAGGAGATCATTCAGTATTCAACTATCTTTGGTATTTTTACTACTTTCGTGCTTCTGTTGTTTAGCTGTGGTTGCAGCACTATTTAGTGCAAGGAATTCTCATGCGGGAATTCCATCCTCTTCTTTGGGTTAGCTTTCTTAAGGGATCTAAAGGGAAGGTTTAGGGATTCAATTTCATCATCTAGCTTAGGGCCAATCAACCATCTACATATACAACACAGTTAACTTCAAAAACTACGTCTTTTATGCAGGTGCAGTAGCAGCAGGGTTGAACCCTTAGATTTTGTACTAGTGTTTGAGGAGGAGGTGTTTATTTCCCTCCAGAAAGTATAATAAGGAGGGCCTTGGCCATTTTTCTAAATTTATCAGTTATTTATGTTGTATTCCGTCATTTCAAATACATAGTTGCAGTAAACTGCATTATTTTCTACAGTGCTGCTTTCTTATACATGTATAATGCTGGAAACCCTTGTCGGGTGTCTTATTCTTTGTGTAAAAGAGGTTAAACCTCCATTTATCTGCTATTTTATTAATATAAACTATAGATTAGTCTTATTTCATAATTTTTTGTAGAAACCCTCATGGGAATTACACTCTCACAGTATTCATAAATTCCGTGTTAGAGAAGTCATGGGATCGGGGTGTTTTTAAGCTATCTTGAGCTGGGGAGATCTGTTTAGTGTAGCTAGATTCATTTGTTTCACCTCCAATTCTGCAAGTGGGTTTTATATTGTCTAAAATAAGGGATACATGTCCCAATATCCACTGTTATTGCGTTATTTGCTGAAGACAACTATTTTATGCCATATATCATTGCATTTCCCCACTTGGGAAGGAGGATATAGGCCATATTCTTGCTGAGGTTATTACATATGGTAGTGAGATTTTATTTTACATCTAATGAGCTATTCTACATTTCCCTGCTCATGATTTTTTGAAGCTCCAACTTTGGAATATCTTAAGATATTCCATTTGTTGTAGAAAATCCCAATTTTGGGATATTACATACTTCCACTACAAAGAAGGCTCCACCAAGTCACATTTAAAAGAAGCACCCGGAAAGTAAAATTATTGAAAGCAAATAAATTGGAGTGCAAACTAGGAGAAAGTTGTTGGATAGCTTCAATCAAGTACATTTTGCACTTAGAGCCCAAAATCTTGAATGAGGCCAAAGAAGATCAACATTGGTTCAAAGAAATTAATGAAGAATTAGATCAGATTGAGAAGAACAACACATTGGAGCTTATTCCAAGTCCAACAGACATAAAAATTATTGGAACCAAGTGGGTGTTCAAGAACAAGCTAGATCAAGAAGGAAAAATGGTAAGGATTAAAGCAAGGCTTACATGCAAAGGGTATTGTCAAGTAGAAGGTATTGATTTTGATGAAACTTTTGCATCTGTAGATAGATTAGATTCTATAAGAATGTTTTTGGCCTCTACATGCTACAAGAAAATTAAATTTTATCAAATGGATGTAAAACTAGCTTTCTTGAATGGTGATCTACAAAAGGAAGTTTATATATAGAGCAGAATGGAGGTTTCTTATTGGGTGATGATGAGAATCTAGTGTGCAGGTTGAAAAAGGTTTTTTATGGCTTGAAACAAGCTCCAAGAGCATGGTTTGCAAAGATATACAAACGTCTACAAAAACAAGGCTTCAAAAAGGTATACACAAACAACAATTTATATATCAAATTTGAAGATGATCACTCTCTAATGATTGTTGTGCATGTAAATGATATTATATTTGGGAGAAATTTGGAGAACATGGGCCAAAATTTTACACAAGAAATGAAAAAAAAAATTAATATGTCAATGTTGGGTGAACTTAATTTCTTTCTTGGTTTGCAATTTATTCAAGATGAAAAAGGCATATTTAGTTTTCAATCAAAATATCTTAGAGATAAATTAAAAAAAATTGGCATGGAAGATTGCAAACTAGTAAGCACTCCTATGATTACCAATTGTAAGTTTATTAAAGATGATGAATCGCCATATGTAAATCAATCCATGTATCCTTCTATGACTATCATCTTATTATATCTAACTACTTCTAGACCATATATCATGCAAGTTGTAGGATTGGTCTCTATATTTCAAGCTAATCCCAAGGAGACTCATCTTAATTCTATAAAGAGGATATTCGAGTACCTTCATGGCACCCTTGACTATGGAATATGGTATCCAAAAGGGAAAAAATTCAATTTCATTACTTTTATTGATGCTGATTAGGATGGTAGTATTGATGACAGGAAAGGTACTTTAGGAGTAGCTCATTTTTTGGGTGACTATTTAGTTTCTTGGGCAAGCAAGAAACAAAGATCTATCTCTTTGTCCACAACTGAAGCAAAATATATAGCATCAAGCACTTGTTGTACATATATATTATGGATGAAGAAAACTCTTCAATACATGCATGTTGCATATGAAGAGCCTCTTCCTATCATTGTAGAAAACACAAGTGCAGTAATAATCTCCAAGAATTATGTTCTTCATTCCAAGACCAAGCACATAACAATAAAATATCATTTTTTGAGAGAACAAGTGGTCAAAAAAGTTGTGAAGTTGGAATATATTGCTTCAAATGAACAAATTACAGATATCTTCACCAAGCCACTTCCAAGAGAGCAATTTGAATATCATAGAGAGAAGATGGGATTTGTGCCTTTTTCAAGGCATTGAGGATTTTTTCATGGAGTTATATACTATCATATGGCTTCCCTCAAGAGCACTTTCATCTACAAAATTTGGAGAAGGTGTGGTGGTTAGTTTTTTTCATCCTTTTTCAAGGAATTATGAATTGTTTTCTTGCTTCTTCTTGCTTCATTTTGAGATGGGTTGCTTCTTCAGGATGGCGTCATCTCACATATATTCATGAGGAGAATGTTCAATAGATGAGGGGGAGTATTTGTTACACCTCTTCAAGGGGAGTTTTTAATTTTTTTCCATGAATTGAATCACATTGGTATTATGTAATTTTTATTTCCATGTAAAACCCATTTCCATTGATGTCAAAGGGGGAGAGAGAGTGAGTTGTATATGTGCTCAACTTCATATTTCCATGTGTAAATGTCATTTTATTTTTAGAAGCTATAGGTTGGCATCATTGGTAAAGGAGGAGTTTGTTGGCCTATTTATGTTTCCATTGATGTCACCTGATGAAGTGTATACTCATGAGTCTCTATGTCATGTATTGAATCTATTTTATACCTCGTTACAAGTTTCCATGCTGATGTAACATGTTGTAATAATTTTGTAGGAGAGGTGTCATGACGTAACAAGGCCTCATCTAAAGCCGAGTTACACTTGTTCTAGAGGTCTATTTGATGATGTGTGTGATGCCTTGTTGGAATATTGAAGTTGGGTTCTTGATGTCAAGAGGAGTCTGGAGGTATGGTTTGCATATCACTTCACTCCCCTAAAGCTCTTTTGCAAGTTTGAGGGCTAGAAATTGTGTTTGAAGCTATTCTCTACCCCAGTCACATGGATGGAGGTTCATCAGAGCAATTGGAACAAAAAATTCACAGGGATACATGCTTTTGGGAGCGACTAGAGCTTGTCATTCAAGTTTTTCCAGTGCAGAGGGAGTGAATGAGAGAGTAAAGCCCCAGTCGCATGGATGTCGAGTTGTGGGTGCAACTGGAATTCTATAGTCGATGGCTTGCAAATGTTGTGGGAGTGACCAGGGATGAATTTTTCCAATTTTGTGCATTCAACCGAGGAAAACCATGAAATTTTCTTTGAATTTATTGTGCTCTCTTGAAATTAATTTTTTTTAGCCGAGTTTATTTTTTAGAATTTTCCAAAAAAAGGTCGAGGTGAGATGTTGGGCCTCCAGAAAGTGATCAAGTTTGAAATTATAAAAATGCTAGTGGAAGGAGTGGTTTGATATAGTAAATATGCCAATCTATATCAATTCTAAAGTGTGCGAAAAGGTTTTGGGCCAGCTCCATCATTTGGAAAATTAATTGACTTAACCATTTCTAGATTCTACAAATATGAGAAGGGAAGAAGCTCATTTGTTAGTTTGAAAGAAATGTGTGTGTGTGTGGGTGTGCTTCAGTTGCAAGTGGACAATGATTGAGTTCAA
Source organism: Pinus albicaulis (assembly GCA_034641835.2). Lineage (NCBI taxonomy): Eukaryota > Viridiplantae > Streptophyta > Pinopsida > Pinales > Pinaceae > Pinus > Pinus albicaulis. The sequence goes on from CM076580.1 coordinate 1,370,010,399, forward strand.
AATTTTAGAATTGCACTATGCTTCAGAGAATAATATTCAACAGAATTATCAGAGTAGTGTGCAATGATTGAAAATCTATTTGGAGTGTGTGTGTTGAGAGATTATTCTCTCAATTGGAGTGTGGATTGTGGATGAATGTGTGTGCCTATTTGTTGCGTGTTTTTTTTATTGAACAATATTCTCATTTCTGAATCATATCATTTTAGAACAAAATTATTTGTACTTGGAGTGGGGGCTTCAAGCAGTGCATGAAATTTATCTATTGTAGGAGTGGGTGCTCTAAGTTTGTTGCAGCCAACATTTCTCATTCAGTGAAGGGGTGAGTGCTCCAATGCTAATGGGTGTTAGTTGATGTAATGTAATGAGAATTTTTTTGAAGCAACAGATAATAGAAGAAGCATCAAATAGTTTGGTGGTTTTTCTCCCCAGAGGAAGGTTTTTCCACCTAAAATCTAAGTGTCTATATGTGCTGATTTTTTATATTTTTCATGTTATATTTTTGAAGTTAATTTCTAACAATTAGCATATATTTCAAGCCAACATAATTTGAAAATTGAATAACGTGGGACATTGAGAGAGAGGGCTATTAGAGAATACCCAAAGCATTAGTTGACGTGGAATATTGTCTTATTCGATGAGGATCAGGATGTGATTATCAAGAAGTTTCTAAAGACTAATAAGAGGACCAATATGTCTTATTTTTTGGGTTGGATGGTTTGAAAATAAAATAATTGTTGATTTTTTTGTCCTTTTTGTTACTGTTAATTCGAACATAATCATTTTTCTATTATGTGTATGTCTATAGCTGGTATCTAGCATATGCATTGATGAATTCAATAAGTTAGACTAGGTCAGAAGGAGATGATCTATATAGAGTCATTTTTGTTTACAGTGCATCAACTAATGTAATTTGTTATCTTTGGATTATGGTAAGTTTGGTGAGTCGGGTTCACACTACTCTTTACTGTAGCTCACTGCACATGTTTTTTGATAGTGAAGTAATGGAAGACTAATTTTTTTCCCATATGTGTTTATGAATGGATGAGTTGAATTATTGTGGTGGTTTTCATGGTTATATTTCTATTTTTTATATGGTTTAATATTTTTACTTTTGTATCCTTTAATTTCTTGCATAGCAAGATATGTTGTTGGGAAAGTAGCGTTTATGCTGTAGTGACAATGTGGATGGTGATTACTAAGTAAAATAGTTGGAATAACATTCTCTGAGACCCAATGTGGTATATAAACCCAACATGGCTATCATATGTATGTCCGTTAAGCATCCTTACCTACGTGTGGTAAGCTAAGTCGATAGTGTCACATAGACCCAATGATCACACCCAATTAAAAAAACCCGGTTCTAGCAGTCGGCCTTGGCACCTCAAGTGAGGCATCATCCACTCTATGTGTGATGTCGAAAGGGTTAGTATTGAGTGGTATTGTTAGATGAAACTATGTGCTAAACCCAGGCCTGTCTGAACCCAACTCCAACACTCATGCATAAGAAATTCGCGACGAGTTTTGAAAAATAGACTTTAAAAATTAGTCTTAAAAATATCATCACTTTATTAAGGTATTAATCTACAAACTACTAAGATCGACTCCATCACTATTGCCTTTGAAAAAAATAAGTTACAAAGTAACAATGTGAGGATGAAAACCCCTTTCTCCTTTGTGGAGACATCTCCACCTCTCAAGTCTTATCATACTCTCTTTATAATTATAGAGTTACGATGCAAAAATATCACTTACATAACTAATAACTAAAGATAAACCAAAAGGTTCCTTGAAATTCAGATAACATCCATTTTTACCAAATGGCCCGATCTCCAATATCGAATAAGGATTCCCACAATTAGAAAATTTTAACCAATACATGGAGATAACCACCTCCAACAAAGGTTTCATGATTCAATTGTATCCAAACAATCAACAAGATTAGTGCAATGTACATCAAAACTAGTGCTATATAACAACAATTTCAAATAAATCATATCCTGGTTGATTTTCCTTGACACATTTGGATATAAAAACCATTCCTTGACCAAACTCATACTAATAATTGACACATGTGAAACTAAAAAACAAAGCATATTAATTACTTGTATATTTCAAGAGTGGCTACAAAATTTATGAATTTGTAGCTTTTCTAAATTAAAATATTTTACAACTATTTTAAAAAACAACTGCAATTGTAAAATAAATTAAAATAAATTTAAGATCCATAATTTCAAAATAAATTCACACCAATCAAATATATATTAACATTCCAAAGATTTCAAAACATATAGATGAAAAAATTAAACCTAATCAATAATTGGACATTATGATTTGGATTTTGGAATGTTTTAAGGATATGAGGTAATGATAATATTCACCCTTCAATGACCACACAATCTTCAACAATTTTCAATTTCTTATTTATCTTGGCAAGTTCTAGTTTATTAATGATTTCTTTGTTTCCTTTTCAACTAATACATTGTTTCATTGTAAATGCACAACATCAAATTCAACAATGTATTACTTTGAACAAAGTTGTCAACTATGACAATGAAATTAATGGTTTTTCTCATATTTATATTGGACATTCATAGATCTAGGGATCTGATGATAAAAATATATTTCAATACCAAGTAAATGGGATTAACACTTCAAGAACGAAGGTGAATTATAAACAAAATCATACTGATATTTCCTATTAGATTTTAACTTCTGAGAATGACTTTTATCTTCAGATTTGAATTCCTTCAATTTGATGACATCAACTAAAAGGTTTGAGTTATTCATAAAAATCTTGGCACCATTATACTTAGACATATTTTGAGTGATTTGAGACTTCACCAGAGCTTTATATTTATTGACAATGTTACAAATATTGAATTTTTTTATTCTATTATAAACCTTATCACTAAGTAATTTTTTAGTTTTATTTGTTTAACACACAAGTTGTCTCTCATTTAGGGCTTCATCACTATTTCATTACATGATAGAGGTTCATTCAATATCTTTCACAGACTCATCATTCTTATAATTTCCATGAAAAAACCTCAAGTTATACCCTAGGTTATGAGTGTTTTCATGCTAAAAAAAATGTTGTAGCTTAAATTCACAAATATTCGAGTAAAACTTTCCTAGATAATCATTCAATTCAACCATAATGAAACTAATTTTTATCCTATTTTTAATAACCTCACTGGAAGACTTTTGAAAATAGAAAAAAATATTTAATTCATACCCTATAAACACCATAAGGAAACAAATGTAATAGTAAAATATTAAAACATACCGATCTTAACAAGTGATATATTGTTTATTAATAAGTAGCATGTCCTACCATTTTTCCTTAGGAAAACTTATAGGCATAGCCTAACAATGGTGAGGTAATTGCTTGGACTTGAGAAAAAATAAACATAAAGCCTTAGAACAATAACATTAGATGTTTATCTCCCCATATTTTGAACTAAAAAAGAATGGATAGTTGAGATAAAATCCGATATTCAACTACAAAGATTTAGAAAAACCATAAAAACCCTAACATTATGGTCATGTAGCGCTTGAAGGAAATCCACCATTCTACTCTTCATATGAGCAAGGAAAAAGGAGGGTTTATACCAAGAATGGAAAATCACACTACTTAGAATGTGAAGAAAGGATAGTTGATGGTGTGAAGTCACCAAAATTCTCTCAAAAAAACAAAGGGAAGGAACTATTACGGTTTTGAGAGATGAATCCACAAGGAATTTTATCAAGGTGATGTGTGGGACAAACACGTGTATACATTTTAGTTTTTGTTAGTTGTAGTATATGTTATTTAATAATAAAAAATTACCATGTTAATCTCTTGTATCAAATACTTCAAGGAGAAATACAATATCTGATAGAGGAAGTCTCCAAACACCTGCAAAAATCAATATCTATCTTGCTGCAGAAGTTATTCAATTCACACTTTCAAAATTTCTAAATCATACTAATTCCTTGAAATCTATTCTAATCTTGCAATCCCAATGGAAATTATTGAAAATAAAACCCTAAGTACTTGTCACATGGGAATCTAAACTCTCGCTCTTGACTGGGCTAAAAAATTGTATGCAAACACTATCTCAGTTATCTAGAGAAAAATGGATCTAAAAACCCTTTCCACACCATCAAAAGAGGACTCAAAATGCAAACAAATTCTCTTCCTAACTCAATGCAGAAGCAGGATAAAAAATGAATAATCACTAGCATAATAACAGAGAAAACATTCAACAATAATGCACACACCAAGCTCTCAACCAATTCCATTATCAAAATCATATATATACATGAAGAAATGAAGAGAGGTATTTGGGAATATGTAATCTCCACAAATCTCTCAATTAATCACTCCACAAATATTTTAAGAAATATATCACTCAAAATAAAATATCTACAAATGAGTCATTATTCCAAAAAAAAAAAAAATGAATTCAATTGAAAATCTTCACACAATCCTAATGATAATCACTTTGTGTGAAACCAAATATGCTTCACAAGAAAAAGAGGCTCTAAACTTGCTTCAACTACACATCAACTAGATATGAATGTAAACATTGTTCTAACTTATGCAAACCAAATACTTCACACATAATGCAATGTCATTTTTCAGATCTAAAGCTCAATATTCATTTGAAATACTCGTGTATGTGTTTTCAATCATAAAACTAAATCAACTCAAATTCCAATAAGACTACAAGTTCTGAAAAATGTTTTGGTTGTCACAAATCCACAATAAGGAAGAAGACAAGAAAATGATATTGATTAAACACCCTGCAATCACAAGAGATTAAAATATGTTCAGATTGAGATACGTTATGAGAGCTATAATACATTAATTTTAAAATTATGTTCCTTTATGAAATATTCGTGTACACCAATCCTTTTAGACTTGATTTGCACAAGAAGGATATTTCAACACACACACACACACACACACACAGATATATATCTATATATATATATATATATATATATATATATATATATATATATATATATTTGTGTGTGTTAAGATATCATGGATATGAAACCCACATATTTCAAGAATAATATGTTCTCTCTCCACATAAAATAATAAACTGATTCTTGAAACAAGGTTAGAGAAGCACCATGTCATCACAATAAATTTAACATGTGACACATCTAAATTCAAATGTGTGCTTCAAATATATATATTTGTGTGTGTGTGTGTGCGGGTGTGTGTGTGTGTATGTTAAAATATCACTGATATGAAACTCACAGATTTCAAGAGCAATATAATCTACCTCCACACAAAATAATAATCTGATCCTTGAAACAAGGTTACAGAAGCACCATGTCATCACAATAAATTTAATTGGACACACATCGAAATTCAAATGTGTGCTTCAAATCTAAAATCAAGAATCATATCCTTCCTTCTTGTAATAAAACATGCAAAATAAATATCACGAGTTTCAATAAACAAACAAAATGTGCTCTATTCGCACACACATAAGAATAGATCAATTTGGAAAATAATGTTATAGAAGCACTCTATAATCACAATGTCTTTGCAATATGTACCTCATAAGTCAAAGAAACGCTTCAAATCTTGAAATCCAAGATCATATTCTTCTTATAATAAACTATAAAAATAAGCTCACAGAACATAACATTCAATGGATTATTAACGAGATATGTATCAGCGTGTGATTTCTATAGCTCATTTGTGACATTAAAAGAGGTTATCCATTATAATTTTAATATTCATATTTCCTAGAGATATATACACACAATTTAGGCATCTAATAAAAATATTGTACCAAGAAATAGAGTATGCACCACCATCCACTGTTGGCACACAACTTCTTAGATATGAAAGCAACAAGGTAAATTAGCAACAACACTTGATATATCAATCATTAAACAATTATATCTACAAACTATAGGAATAAATGAGAAAAAAGGATGGGTAATGGGTTGAGTTGGTAGGCCCAACCAACCAAGGAGGAAAATCATAGAGTTAATGAAATACAATTATGATGAAGTGTGAAACTTGGCATAGCCTTCATATATTAAAAAGATGTCAGCCTTTACATATTGTGAGATAGATCAAAATCCAACGACAATAGGGAGTGAATCAAGGATCTAAAACAGTAGCATAATTTTACAATTGAATTGTTATCCTGGCCATGAGCCATGTATAGGATTTTATAATATTTACAGTACATGAATGAGATAGAGCTATCCAAAATAGTTGTGGGACAAAATATGCATAAATCATAACCGTTCACGTAGGAAAATAAATTTGGTTGCACCCACGAACTAATCTTGGAAGACTTCAGATCTGCGGTTGAAGGACTCAAATATTAACTCCTCAAATCTTAGCTATGTACTAACTAAAGCCCCAGTAGAGCACACTTTTACCTAACACTATCAATGATTCGATAGAGTGTACAAGGAAACTACTTGTCACAATTCCACGTGGTTGTCTTCATTATCAAAAAATTCACACATACTCACGTCGTTTGATTGGAGGATCCCGTGGAGGGTGCAAGACCTGCATAACCATCATTAAGAACTTTCACAAATAATAATAAATGCCTAGAAATTCACATGAACGAAGCAATTATGGAATAATTAAATATTTACTTTTAAATTTTTAATGAAATGTCTATTAGGTACATTCTTCCATTGTTACACCAAAAATGGGTATCATGATATGGAATAGGGGGCTTAAAAAGGGTATTATAGCAATGAGAAACTTGTCATTTCTCAGACCTAAATTTTTCCCAACTCAATTCGTTTGTGTGTAATCATAGAAAAAAAATTCCTGCTAAGATGCATTGTAGTCACTCCCATACAAAACTTTAGCAAAACTGAAGCTTCCCTCTTCTCACTACCTGATATGAATACTGATTTTTGTCTTAGTGGCTTGCATCTCTTTCAAATTCCTCTTTAGTTTTCTATTGCAATCATGTACATATAAAATGTGCACATGCCATATCCTAAACAATATAAAAATATTTTTGTTTTCTTCCCTCAGTTTCTCCAGTTCTTCTTGCCGCTTCTCATTCCTTGCCTTCATTATCAAATTCTATGATTTCAGATCTTAGTCAAGGATTTTAAGTTCTTTGAACCTTTTCTTCAATTTTCTAATATTCTTCTCATCGTTGGCCTTCTCTTGTAAAATTCAGTTGGAATTGGTCCATGAGATTTTCTTGAGGGTCTTAAATCATGGTTATGTGGACTTATAGATGTAACGACCCCCAACACTATATATTTCTTCCCATTTCCAACCCTCGACTTCTTTCGTAGGGTGGATAATGTATCGCTAGTCTCATTTTTATTTTTATCAACCTCATGTGTCTCCTTCATGAAATCCACGTTATCTGGAGGGTTTTGTTCTTCAATAGAAATTGGGATTCTGTAGACATAAAGGTTTCATATTCAGGGTCTAACCCACCATTAGATAAGGAAATTTTAGGTGCATCAATTTGTATAGGGGATTTTGACTCAGTGCGATAATTTTGTTGAAAATGCAGCAAGATGATGGAGCTTAGTGAAATGAAGTCGCCTTCACTAAGTGGGCCCGCAGGCAAATTCTGGCGCAAAGTCTATTTTTAGACTATGTCTATTTTTAGACATATGGAGCATGGTCCAGGGGTTGAAGTATTTTATTCTTGGAGTATCGGTCATGTTGGTAAAAATAGATGGACCTCTATTTTTTGACCTATAGGTCGATAGGTCGAAGTCTATTTTTAAACTGCCTATCCTAAAAATAGGGAAGTCAAATATTATTTACCCTTAATAATATTTGGACTCTAAACAGCAGTTTACTCTCTTGGACCACTTCAGTTCGAGCCTTGGAAGTGGCTCATGCATCTGACAGAGGAATTACACTATTCCTAAGGGTTTGGTGAGCACATGCATGGTTGAATTCAGTTAGGACTTCAGTGGCAGAAGTTTGGTGGAGTTAATGAGACAGCTAGTGGAGTTGTGTTCTGTTTATTTTAGTTGAACTGGTTGAGATTAGTTTAACTAGCTAATCAACTAGTTATGAGTGGAGTGAATTAAATATTATTTAATTCATTAATTAATAACTCATTATTCAACTCAAGAACACATCAGTTCACTACAGTGCATGATCAGTTCAGTGGAGACCAGTGAAAGAGGTAGATGGAAGGGTGGAGTTAGCTATCAGTGGCGACATCAGTTGTGCATGAGATTTGCACCACACTTGGAGGAATTGCCCATGATGATTGCGCTGTCAAGCCAAGGAGATTCAAACCTTGGATCTCTATTTAGACAGGCCATGATTGCGCAATAGAGGCAAGGCAATTAGTGGTGAGTTTTGAACCAGTAACCTGTTCAAAACTGAGCTAGTTTGTGTGTAACTTCATGAGAAAGTACTGAGTACTTGTGAGGAGTATTGTACTGATTTTGTTACATGATTTCTCCATTATAATATACACAATAGCTGCGGGGTTTTCAACTATAAGCTTTCCCCATACATACTATGTTAATGTGTATGATGAATTGATGTGCTATCGCTTGTTTTATTTCCGCATGTGTGATGATCTGAGTGGAAGAGATTATGTGTTGCATATAAATTCGAATTGTATGTGATCAGGATAGTCTCGGTGGATAATTAATCATTATTCAGAAAATTTCTACATGGTATCGGAGCTATTGAAGCAGAGATTGATCATCACGGTGATTACAAACTTATTTCGGTAGACAGAGTCTGCATGCGGGCCAGGTAGCCTCCGGATTCATCTTTCTTCGGAAAGTGAAAGGTCTAGTAAATGCCCCTTGCAGTCAATCTCTGTGCTAGAAATAATTTTTTCTCACAGATCTAGAGTGGTTGAGCTTTGAGGTGGAATTCGAAATTTTGCAGCAGTTTTGTTTTCTTGGTTCCGGTGTTGAAAATGTCTTTCAACGGTTTGCGACTCGAATATGCTCTTGAAGGCAGTTCGAATTATGTTGCATGGAAGGATCGCATGGAGGCAGTATTAGAAGATAATGGTATGAAGGATTTCGTAGATACGGATGTCCAAAAGCCCACTGATCCTGCTGAAGTCGAAGCATGGCAAAAGAAAATGGCGAAATGTCAAAGGATCCTGTTGGAGGGCGTCAAGGATCATATTGTATCCAGCCTGCATGGAAAGGCTTCTCCATATTTAATGTGGAAATATTTGACGGATCTATTCCAGAGTAAGAGCGACCAAAGGAAGCTAGCGCTCAAAGATAAGCTCAGGAACATCAAGATGGAGAAAGGCGACAGTATCGCCAAATACCTCACGAAGTTCACTCAATGCAGAGATGAGCTGGGAAGTGTGGGGGTGATTGTCGAAGACGAGGACATGGTCGACCTGGCTCTCCTTGGTCTTCTGAAGGCTTGGCACTCATATCAATATAGTGTCAATGGTTGGGAGAAGTTGTCGGGATGGGAGCGCCTTTGGGCGGATCTCATGCAGGAGGAGATAAGGAGGACTACTCGGGATGGTTCTTCATCAAAGGGAGCTGATGAAGAAAATTGCGCTTTGGTTGCCAAAGTAAAGAAGGGGAAGGGTAAGAAAACTTCTCATTCCGGTGCAAAGGGCAAGAAGCAGGATATGGCGAAAGTGAAGTGTTTTCACTGCCATGATCACGGACATTATGCTACAAACTGTCCAAAGAAGAAGAAAAACAAGCAAGCGGGAAGATCTGCAGATGGAGAAGCTTTGGCTTCATAGTTCGAGCTTGAATTTTCACTGATCGCATGCTTGGTTTCAAGTGTGATGGGATCGATGTGGTTCTTGGACAGCGGTGCGTCATTTCATATGACGGGAGATCGGGAGTTGTTCTCAGATCTGGAGGACAAAGATTTGGGTGTGCACATCGAGATGGGCGATGATGGTAGATACGGTGCGACTGGTATCGGTACCATATCCTTTCAGAGGGAGTCTGGTAAACCCTTTGTACTGAAGGATGTCATGCATGTACCTAGATTGAAGAAGAACTTGATCTCTGTGGCGATGTTGGAGGATAAGGGGTATGATGTGGTCTTCAGCGAAGGAAAAGCCTTCCTGCGCAGTAAGACTACTGGAGAGACCCGGAAGATAGGGGTTCGAACCAATAACCTTTATCAGTTGCAGGTAGATGGCTGCGCAGCAAGAGCATGCAAGGCGGGAGAAGTGGTGAGCCGGGATGATGAGGGCGAACTGTAGCATAGGAGATTGGGCCACCTTCACCATGGAGCTTTGAAGATCCTGCAGCAGATTTCTACTAGGCTTCCTAAGGGCACTCTTGCACAGTCAGATCAGTGCAAGGGGTGTACTTTAGGGAAGTATGTGAAAGCCACCTTTCACGAGAAGGATAGTCGCACCACGATGATCCTTGAGAGAGTTCACACAGACGTGTGTGGTCCTTTCTTAGTTGCTTTGACAGCAAAGCACAAGTATTATGTGATATTTGTTGATGATTTCTCTCGAAGTGCTGGATCTTCTTCATGTAGAAGAAGAGCGATACATTCGCAAAGTTCTGTGAGTTTAAAGCACTGGTCAAGAAGGAGTCGGGGAAGAAGGTGATTGCTCTAAGGAGTGATAACGTGGTGAATTCATCTCAAATGAATTCAAGGAGTTCTGCAGCGCAGAAGGGATTCGGAGAGAGCTCATCGCACCCCATAACCCACAGCAGAATGGGGTGGCTGAGCGGAAGAACAAAATGATCGTGGGTTCTGCACGGGCGATGTTGCATGATCAGGGCCTACCCCTTCACTTGTGGATTGAGGCATGCAATACATCAATGTATGTGCAGAACCATTGTCCTCACAAGGTTCTTGGCATGAGTACACCGGAGGAGGCTTATTCTGGCAAGAGGCCTGATATTTCCCATTTGTGGATCTTTGGTTCTCCTGTCTACATGCATGTGACGAAGGATGCGAGAAGGAAGCTGGATCCAACTGCTGAGGTTGGAATATTTGTGGGGTACACTGATACACCTCACAACTACAGGGTGTATGTGCCAGACAGTCGCAAGACTGTTGTGCGACGGGATATAAAATTTCAGGAGGAGAAAGCCATGCAGTGTTCGCTTGAGAGGGAGCTACACTTGCATGCAGATGAGGAGCTGTTAGTTCCTAAGGAGGAGCTTCCGGATGTGGATCAGCCAAAAGAGGAAGTTCAGGAGGTGGAAGAAACCACCCATGCAGCGCCAACCATCAGAGGGCGCATGCGCACTACAGAAGCTGAGCGACTGGCTCGAGATGCAGAGAAGGTTGTAGGACCACCTACAGCACAGCGCAGACAGAGGCAGTCACCGGATCGGTACATTGGATACATGGCTCTTGTGAGTCAATGTGTCATGACGGAGCCATCCTCTTTTGAGGAAGCTGTGGAGGAACCCGCATGGGTTGATGCCATGATCGAATAATATGATTCGATCATCAGGAACAGTGCATGGGAGATTGTCCCAAGACCGGTTGGGAAATCAGTTGTAGGTTCGCGATGGATCTACAAGGTGAAGCAGGCGGCTGACGGGAGTGTGGAGAAGTACAAGGCGAGATTTGTCGCCCGTGGCTTCTCACGGATCGAGGGGATTGACTATGAGGAGACTTTTGCACCTGTCGCAAGGTACTCTTCCATACGGACGATCCTTGCTCTCTCAGCGCAGATGGGGTGGCACATTCATCAGATGGATGTGAAGACTGCATTCCTCAATGGATTTATTGAGGAGGAGGTGTACATAGAGCAGCCTGAAGGTTTTGAGATCTTCAGCAGTGAGTCGCATGTGTGCCGACTCAAGAGAGCACTGTACGGGCTGAAGCAAGCACCTCGTGCTTGGTACACTCGGATAGACGGCTACTTCACCGGGCTTGGATTCTCCAAGAGTGAGGCAGATCCAAACCTGTACCAGATTGTGGTGGAGGGGAAGCTGTTGATCATCGTACTGTATGTAGATGATCTGATTTTGACTGGCGATGAGCAGTTGATATTTTCATGCAAGGAGGATCTTGCACGAGAGTTTGAGATGAAGGACTTGGGCATCCTTCATTATTTCCTGGGATTGGAGATTTGGCAGCGCAGCGGAGGACTGTTTGTTTCTCAGGGCAAGTATGCCCGGGAGATTCTGGAGAGGTTCAACATGCAAGGCTGCAAGCCTGTTGACACTCTTCTTCCTGGTGGTTGGAGGAAGGAGGATGCTACTTCAGCGGAGGTAGTGGATGCCACTGTCTATCGATAGTTGGTGGGGTCGCTTATGTATCTGGTCAATACACGACCCGATATATGCTATGCAGTTAACCAGCTTTTGCAAGCTATGGTTAAGCCTACCAAGCTCTTTTGGAAGGCAGGCAAGCATGTATTGCGCTATATCAGAGGCACATCGGGATGTGGTCTATGGTACAGACAGGAGGATGGAGCGAAGCTTTCTGGCTTCACTGATGCAGATTGGGCAGGGAGTCCAACGGACCGGAAGAGCACTTCTGGAGGAGTTTTTAGCATTGGTTCGACAGCAGTTTCCTGGTACAGCAGGAAGCAGAGATCCGTGGCACTCAGTTCAGCAGAGGCCGAGTACATGGCAGCTAGCTTGGCTGCATGTGAGGCTATTTGGATGAGGAAGATCCTCGCAGGATTGTTCAGGTTGCATTTGGAGCCTACAGTGATCTACTGTGATAACCAGAGTTGCATTAAACTCTCTGCTAATCCAGTATTTCATGATAGGTCCAAACACATCGACATCAGGTACCATCATATCAGAGATTGTGTTCAGCGGAGAATCATGATGCTTTCATATGTTCCCACGGAGGATCAGGATGCCGACATCCTGACGAAGGTGCTCACCAGGAGCAAGTTCGAATTCCACAGAGGCAGGATAGGGGTTGCAGATAATCCATATCTTGCTGAGAGGGAGTGTTGAAAATGCAGCAAGATGATGGAGCTTAGTGAAATGAAGTTGCCTTCACTAAGTGGGCCCGCAGGCAAATTTTGGTGCAAAGTCTATTTTTAGACTATGTCTATTTTTAGACATATGGAGCATGGTCTAGGGGTTGCAGTATGTTATTCTTGGAGTATTGGTCATGTTGGTAAAAATAGATGGACCTCTATTTTTTGACCTATAGGTCGATAGGTTGAAGTCTATTTTTAGACTGCCTATCCTAAAAATAGGGAAGTCAAATATTATTTACCCTTAATAATATTTGGACTATAAACTTCAGTTTACTCTCTTGGAGCACTTCAGTTCGAGCCTTGGAAGTGGCTCATGCATGTGACAGAGGAATTACGCTATTCCCAAGGGTTTGATGGCATCATGCATGGTTGACTTCAGTTAGGACTTCAGTGGCAGAAGTTTGGTGGAGTTAATGAGACGGCTAGTGGAGTTGTGTTCTGTTTATTTTAGTTGAACTAGTTGAGATTAGTTTAACTAGCTAATCAATTAGTTATGAGTGGAGTGAATTAAATATTATTTAATTCATTAATTAGCAACTCATTATTCAACTCAAGAACACATCAGTTCACTACAGTGCATGGACAGTTCAGTGGAGACCAGTGAAAGAGGTAGATGAAAGGGTGGAGTTAGCTATCAGTGGCGACATCAGTTGTGCATGAGATTTGCACTACACTTGGAGGAATTGCCCATGATGATTGCGCTATCAAGCCAAGGAGATTCGAACCTTGGATCTCTATTTAGACAGGCCTGGATTGCGCAATAGAGGCAAGGCAGTTGGCGGTGAGTTTTGAACCAGTAACCTGTTCAAAACCAAGCTAGTTTGTGTGTAACTTCATGAGATAATACTGAGTACTTGTGAGGAGTATTGTACTGAGTTTGTTACATGATTTCTCCATTATAATATACACAATAGCTGCGTGGTTTTCAGCTATAAGCTTTCCCCATACATACTGTGTTAATGTGTATGATGATTTGATGTGCTATCGCTTGTTTGATTTCCGCATGTGTGATGATCTGAGTGGAAGAGATTATGTGTGGCATATAACTTCGAATTGTATGTGATCAGGATAGTCTCGGTGGATAATTAATCACTATTCAGCAAATTTCTACAAATTTTTTCCTCTTTCATACTTCTCGTCGCCCTCTCGGCTAGCACAAGTGTTGGTGATTCCACTATTATATTCTTTCCCACTCCTTTCTTGTTTAAACTTGAAACCCTTCCGTTTTAATTTTTAAAACCAAGTCCTTTTTTTTGTGCAAGATTCAACCTAAGACCTTTTTGCTTAGTTATAGAGGCTCCGACTTGTTGTTCATTTGGATTTTCCTTAAGGTTTATGTTAGGGCCCTATATTACTAGGTTAGTCCCTTATTGTTGTTACTGTAGCCCACTTATTGTTATTGTCGTACCCATATAGTCCCCATATTGTTTTTATTGTGCCCTTACATTATTATTTTTAGGTCGGCTAGGATTATATTGTGACCCCATGGACTCCTATATGTAGAAATGATGTTTTTTCATTTGTGTCATCCAAGAATTGTTCATTTATGGAATGTAAAGGAAGCTTCCCCCTCGAAGTGGCTGATTTATAGGGCATTGATCTCTCTTTTATTCTATTTTGGGAGTTGGTTTCATAACATTTAGTATCAGAGCTTTTAATTCTAGGGTTTCACTGCTTCAAAAAGATCATTGTGGAATTTTCGCTATAACTGTTTTTCTACGAAGGTTCAGAAGCTTAAAAAAAAACCTTTTGTGCTGAAATACGAGGAACTTCGTGGAAAATTTTCAGATCTTGGTTCGCAATATTTTCAGAGATATGATCTAATGTATTTTAGGGTTTTTACAGGCTCCTGAATTTCATCTCAAAGAGGTGACCTTGGGAAACTCGTAATAAATCTCTCTCCGAGCATCGGATTGGAATTATGTAAAAAGTGGCCAAAATTACACTGATGGTAATTTCTTGTGTATCAATTTTAGAGATGAAGGAGTAAACAATGACATGTGGCACGTCATACAAGTTCCCTCTGTTGGGGTTCCCATGTTTTGGCCAGATTGGCAAGACCAAAAGATGAGACAACATCAGAACCACTTTCGGACCTCAGGATCTAGCCCTCCTGGGTCCAGCGAGGGATCTCTCTGATTTGAGCAAAGATTTATGTCTATGAAGCTCAAAGTTTAAGATGTTAGGCTAGTTATAGGCACGGGTTTGTTTTTTTGATTGCCTGTTTTGGTTGTTGGTTGTCAGGAAATAAGGGTTCAATGTAAGACCAGGCTGAGCAAAGAGGGATAAGGCAGAGGTGAAATATTCTAGGAAATACTCAAAAGCATTGGGCAATGGAGTCAGGAAAGGATTTTCTTGCTACTCAATAGGCAAGCTTTCAATTGGGCTAGTCATCTGAAACTTAGGATCTTTCAAGATGATTATGTGATATGGAAAGAAGGAGAGGAGGAGATAACACAGATTTCAGAGCACAAAGTTATAGATCAGCAGGTCGTACAAGGATCCTAGTGGATAGGGCTAACTCTAATCCCTAGTGTTCCCAAATATTCCAACTAAATCTGTAACAAGAAGCATCTAAGAACTGAATTCATTTAATTCATACATCAGAGAGTAGGCAATAACATCCACTACACTAGTTAAACCAACTGAAATCATTTCTCAGATAGCACATTCAGAAGAGAAACATAAATGGCAAGGAGAGCAACAACATAGGGTACCTAACAAGGGTAAGTCCTATTCCAAATTTCTGATGCAAGCCAGTAGAAACGAAATGAAATTAATGTAAACACAGAGATAGGAAAACATCACCACTACTTCGGATCAGGATCCAAAGAAATGTGCTTGTCATATTAAGTAACAATACCAATCAAGTAAAATATTGCCAATAGCTGAATACTCAGTCTAAAAACATATCCATGAACCAATCTTACAATCTTTACACAGAGACTGAGTTTCAAAAGCAACTGCTTGTTGTTCTCTGATAACTGATCAACAACCTTTAAAATATTTTCTCATGGATTTTATAACAACGGATGAACTGAGGAGGTAGGTGAGAACTAAATGAAACATTAAACGCAGAAAAGGGAGAGAGGGCCGAAACCCACTCTGTTTTAACTCTCTTCATTTATCTCTGGTATGGCTTAGGTGTTTTGACTGCAGTACTGTGTGGTACATTTGGTGAAATAAAAAAGGAAAAATAAGAAACAGTGAGGTTTGCCCTATTTGTGCAACAAATGCTTCTGATCATGTAGGACTTCTGTTGGGGTAGGAAACTTCAGGAATATGATGTATAATAAAAACTGCATGGGCACTTTGTCCTATGATGAAGAAAAACATCCTGCTGTTGTAGAAAACCCTGGTGGTATGGTTTCCTGTGCATTAAACTTCTGATTGATCTTCAGGGCTTTCAATCTGGTACCTTGCCTCTGAAAAACTGGATTAATCCTTTAAAATCTCTCGTTTAATGCTTTAACTCTTTGATTTCCTTGTTGATTTCTCTTTGCCGCTCCCACAGTTACCTTCTGGCTGTGAACTCTGTGCTTTTAATGGCTCCGGAGGAGAGTGACAGAATTTGACCCTGTCCTTTGATTACAATCACGTCAAACACTTCCCTAGGCCTTTTATTCATTAAATGTATCTCTGTACGTGACCTGTTCTGCAATTTCTTCCACTGTGACAAAGATAACGAGCCATGGTGGTTTTCCCCACTTGAAACCATGCAAAACAACAAAATTCTCAAGAAATCCATGGACGGGAATGATGGAGGCAGTGTGGATGGTGGAAATGGCCGTGCAGATGATGCAATGGAGGAAAAATCGCAGAGAAATGGCGAAAAATGCTTTGGTGGAGGTTGGCAGTCTACGGAGAAAAATATGAATGAAAAACCTTAAAAAAACACAAAATTTTCACAAATATATGCGATGCATGTGATGACGTATGACGGGTGCACGTGGGGGTGACGCGGCAGAGTGGGAACTGCATGGACAGACGTCAGAACAGAAAATTTAACGTAAAAACAATAGAAATTGGCCTTGGAATGGATATATGTCACGGGGGTGGATGAATGTACGGAGGAGACACGTGAACGAATGACGTGGAGGACCGGGTGATGGCGGAATAGTCAATAGCGGGGGCAATTGAATGTGGACCATCCGATCGTGACGGAGATCAACAGTGGTGGATGCGTCGGTGGGCGACAGATGGCGGGCCATACCCTGGGTTATCGCGTGTGCATCTGGGTTAACTACCGCGCATCGTCGGTGAGTGATGGTCGTTGAATGGCCCACCTCAGATCGGACGGTCCACGGAAATATCGCTGGGCATCCGTGTCCGAACAATAATGTGCGATGGACGACGTTAATGTGTGGGGACAACGATTTTGAAAACGTACAGGAGGACGCATGTCGATTGCTGTATGGAATCGCTGGCCGACGAGGGAAAACCACCTACCGCCCAAAGGCGGTGAGATAGAAACCACCAGGTTTATGAACAGTGTATGAGGACCACCGGCACGGGCGCATTGCAGACCGTCAGATCTGCGTGTGAATGGACGACGATGGCGCGGTCAGGAGTTATAACGGGGAAACACGGAAGGTTGCGGGGTCAACGATCACCATTCGATCAATAAGATCAACGGTCGATGTTGCACCCGATATACATTGGAGATAGGCACTTTTCAGTGCTAGCGGGTGGTTCCGGCGCTGGGTCACTTGGAGGAAAAGGTGTGGGGGCTAGCAGAAGAGGGGCTAGGCCTATTATAATGTGGAAAATGGGTTTTTAAGCCAATTTAATGCATTTTGAAGCCTCTAAAGGGTAACGATAGGGAGATAAAGGGTGAAATAGGCCAAACAAGGGGCATGGGCAGAATTTGAAGGGGATTTAGGGAATGATTTAGGGGAGGAAGGGGGACTTTGAAAAAGGGAAAAAGGGATGAAGAGGGATATTTTGTAGGGGTATAAGGGGTAAATGAAGGCTTTTGGGAGCACAAGTTTCCGCAATCAAAGGGTCTTTTATAATGGAAATCAACAGAGGGGATTACCAAAGGAAAAGGCCCAGGAGACTTCAAGGATGATGTGTCTCAGGGGAGATGCATTCATTGAAGTCTTAGAAACATTTTAGCCCCCTACTTTTCCTGTCAAAATTTTACAGGGGGGCTAACAGTGGCTCCACATGGGGATGGCTTCTTCTTGAAGGAGTCAAGAATTCAAAGGATAAATCTTTGGAGTAGGCCAGGTGCCTACTGCTTTACACATCCCTTCTTTCTTTGATAAGCTGCCACAATATGAAGACATTACATCAGCAGAAAAAATTTCCTCAACATTCTACCTACCCATACTACAATCCTAGCATTTTTTCTTATTCTAGGGTGCATTTGAGCTAGCAGACCCTTTACACCTTTTTATTTTTGCAAACAGAAAATAAACCTATTCTAAATCTACCCTTATTGCTCCATGAGACCAGATTAAATTGTTGGTCTCAAGTGTTTCTCTACCTAATCTAATATCTTCTGGGATTAAACTGTCCAGCAGATCTCTTCTCTACATTCTAAAACAGAAATTGAAAAACAGCCAAGCTAGGATTAGACTGTCTGACTTGCTGTGGACCATGGCGTAAAAACAGTTGCACATGGACGGCAACTTGCAGAAAACTGGAAACAAAACTGTGAAGGCTTGGGATCTGAACTTGAAACATCCTTCCTTCCTTCTTGTGACTCAAGTTTTGAGCATGTTAGAGTCACCTCCTTTCCTTCATTTCAGCTCTGGTTTTGGGCATGTTAGAGCTGATTCTTCTTTTTCCTTTGCTGGTCTAGATTTTTGGCATGTTAGGACCAGCTGTTTTACTTTCTTTGGCTCAGGTTTTGAGTTTATTAGAGCCACTCTTTTGCATATCAGAGGTCCATGTTTTCAGCATGTCTGAACCTCTCTTTTTCCTCTATTTTTTGAAACATTTTTATTTTTCTTGAAAATAAAAACTGCAATGGTATGTACAATGGAAATGGAAAATGGAAACTTTAAATTAGTAGAAGTAATGTTTGAGCATCCTACCATTGACAGGACCCCCAAACAGTTCAGTGCCAGCCAATTATTGTAAGAAGAAAGCATTGGGACCCACAGTGGTCTGGATGAGGTATGGACCTTGCCACAAACTGTCAAATTTGTTGTTCTTTCCTTTATCCTCTCTTCTTGAATCCCACTTCAACACCTTATCTCCAACTTTGAAATCAGTAACTTTGGTTCTTTTGTCAAAAAATTTCTTTATATTCTCTTGAACTTTCACTGCTCTGTTGTAGACCTCTCCCCTTGTTTGTTGAAGATGAATTGTTTGATTTATTCTCCTCACCATGCTGTCTTCTTCTGTTTGGATCTCCTGGATCAGTTTGATCACTGGTATCCCAAGGCTGGTAGGGAATACTGCTTCTATTCCATAGACAAGCTGAAATGGTGACATGCCAATGGACTTCTTGGTTGTAAGCCTGTCAGGCCACAAGCATGTACTAGCTTGTTATGCCATGATTTTTTGTTCTCTTCCAATAGTTTTTTGATGATGATCACCAGGCTCTTGTTTGATGATTCAGCTAATACATTACCTTGAGGGTAATAGGCAGTTGAATGACCAAGTGCTATTTTGTACCTGTGACAAAAATCAACCATTTTTTTGGATCCGAAAGCAGTAGCATTATCAGTGATTATTTTTCTTGGGCAGCCAAACCGATAGAGGATGTGACTTTCTAGGAAACTAATGATGACTGAATCTGTGGCATTCTGAGTGGGCACGGCCTCTATCGACTTAGTGAAATAATCTGTGGCTGTTAGGATCCATTTTTACTGAACAGAAGAAGCAGGATGAATTTTCCCTATGAAATCTAGGCCCCATTACAAAAAGGGACCTTCAATAGTGATGGGTTGTAGGGGTAAAGGGAGGAGTTTTCTCTTATCCTCAAAGATTTGACATTTGTGGCAAGCAACTATCATTTTATGAACATCATTGAAGAGTGTGGGCCAATAATAGCCAGCTTTGAGTATTTTGTTTGTAGTGGATTTCCAACTCAGGTGGCCTCCACATTCTCCAGCATGGAATTCATGTTTAACCCTCTCTGCCTCATTTTCAGGCAAACATTTTAGCAATAGGCCATTAGGATTCTTCCAGTATAAGTTTTCATCTAAGATGCAGTAATTTCTGGCTTTTAGCTTTAAGAATCTGGCCTTGGTCTTCGATAGTTCGGGAGGGGCATTTAGGTGTGTAAGCACATACAGAATGTCGGAATACCAAGGAGAGCTCTGAAATTTTTCTTCAACAGTGAGATCAGGCAATTCTTGTTGCTCATCCAAGGTACTTATCATGTTAATGTCTAGGGCTTGTAGGTTTGTTTCAGCCATTAAATTAGCTAAGCCCTGACCTTTAATCAGTTTGGTGGGTTTTATCTCAAGGTCATACTCTACTGCTATCCATTTGCCCCTTTTCCCATCTGGGTCTTGGGACATTATATCTTTGACTATGATGTTGGGCACATAAGCTACAGTGTGGGAATGAAATATGTATACCCTGAAGTCTTTCAAGGCCTTAATCAGAGCATAGGCATGTTTCTCCATGATATTGTATTTCAAGGGTGCATCTATAAGTGCTTTGCTAAAGAAGGCAATTGGATGTTCCATTCCCTCTGTGTTTTTCTGCAGCAAGACTGCAGCCACTGTATGCTCTGAGGCGAATGAAAATATCAGGAAATATTTGGAGAAATTTGGGTTGATTAGGACAGGAGCTTGGGTCAGTGCAAGTTTCACTGATTCAAAATATTTTTTAGATCCTACAGTCCATTTAACTCCTGCACCTTTCTTCAGCATGTTAGTTATGTTCCTAAGGTGTTCAGCCAGATTTGGAATAAACCTCCTAAGGAAGTTAATATTTCCAATGAAAGACTGTAATTCCTTGATGTTTCTGGGGTGTGTGATCTGTAGTATTCCCTCAACTCACTGTGGGTCTATACTGATTCCCTTCTCAGATATAATGTGGCCAAGGAGTTTACCCTCCTGTAGCCCAAAGACAGTATTTTTGGGATTCAAAGACAGACAAAACCTTCAACATTTTTGAAATACTTTTCTCATATGTTTCAGATGTTCTTCTTCGGTCTTGGAAAAGACTGTTATGTCATCTAAGTAGATAACAATAAAGTTCCCTATTTCATCTGAAAATTCTATGTCCATCGCTCTTTGGAAGGTAGCTCTAGCATTCATCAATCCAAAAGGCATCTTCACATACATGAAGGTACCCCATGGAGTGGTAAAGGATGTCTTGAGTTGGTCTTCTGGGATTACTAAGACTTGGTTATATTCGGGGAAACCATCTAGTAGGGAAATCCTCCTAGAACCTACTACCTTTTGAAGAATATGTTCCATTTTAGGCAAAGGGTAATTGTCCTTAAGTGAGGCTCTATTAAGATTCCTGAAGTCTATGCACAATCTGATTTCTCCTGTTTTCTTCCTCACAGCCACTAAGTTTGATACCCAATCAGATAATCTCATCGGAACAATTATACCTGCTTCATACATTTTCTTAATCTCCTTCTCTACTGTAGGCAATTGTTTGGGATTGATTCTGCAAATTTTTTGCCTAAAGGGCTTCTGAGTTTCTTTCAAGGGTATCTTATGCTCAATGATATTTGTTTCATAGGCCTTTAACTCTTCATAGCTCCATGCAAACACATCAATGAATTCCTTGAAAAGTTCAATGTATCTCTTCTTCATGTCTTCAGGTAAAGACTTAGCCAGTTTAATCGTTTTGGGCTTATCTTCAGTGCCTAAGTTGCATTCTTCCACATCAGAGTCTGCATGTTCTATAGTGGGCCTTTTTTGCACATCATCAAAGTCAAAGAGGTCCTCTAAGGGTGCCAGGCCTCTGGGTATATTCTTATCTTTGGCCTGCAACACCTCTACCTCGTCACTATCTGCATTTTCACATTTGTGATCTGGATTTCCAGTCTGTTCATATAAAGAGTTTATTTCTACATTACAGGGTGTTTCTTCCTCATCTGAGGACTCATCACTTAGGCAACTATGGTCAGATTTAGAGTCTGAATCATAAAACTCAAACTCGTTTCTGCCTACCAGAAAATCTTCGATTTGTTTGTCACCTTCAAAAACCTGCCAATATTTTTCGTTGTCTGGCACAACAGTTCTGAATTTGGTTTGAATGATGATCTATTGGTCGCTGGGAGTCTTGGGGTAGGAACTGGCTAGGCAAGCTAATCCATTTGCAATGACATTTTGACTCCTAGGAATGAACACTAATTTGTATTCAACAAACGTTTTCAGAAGATCCATGGTGTCATTCCTATATGCTCTTAGCCTAGGATGTTTCACTGTGTATTCCCTGTTTACCTGTTTAATAATCAGCTCAGAGTCTCCACGCACATTAATCCTATGGGTTCCTAATTTTCTAAACAAATTTAGACCCAGGATCAGAGCCTCGTATTTAGCGATGTTATTTGTTCATTTGAAGTGCAGGTTGCAGGCATGATTCTCTGCGTAACCATTCTCTGTGTTATGAATCCACACTCCTGCCCTAGCAGTTCTTCTGGTGCATGACCCATCGAAGTTCATTGCCCATAGGGGTTCATTTTCGTTTTCGTTATCACTCTTTTCCCTATAGCTAGTTTCGCCATTATGTTGCATTGTAGGGTCTATACTGGGCTGTGGGTTGCTTTGTTCCTCGTGAAATGTATGAGTTTCAGGGACCTGGTCGGATGGTTGTTTATGCTCTGATTCTTGTTCACTTGGGGTTAGGTCTCCACCGCATATCCTACAGGTTTCGTTGTGTCTTTCTTATTCAATGTCCTCTAAATCCAGAGAAGCCATTATGTTAAAATCCATGGTTTTTTCCTCTCCGTTTATATCTCTGTTTTGGGACTCTGACCCTTCTAAGGATTCATCAGTACAAAAGATGAAGGATTCAAGGTCTGTATGTACAGAATAGACAGGTGAATTTTCTGGTTTTTCGGGGCTACTGACTAGGAATTTCATATGTGTCTCCCTATACAGTTTTCTAAGTTGGCCAAAGATTAGGATTGTGGCATATGAGCCATCCATCTGCATTGTACCCTACAGCTTGGCTCCCCATGATCTTGATAGCAGCATGCCATACTTAGGTGGCACATCTGCCACCACAACATCCATGACCATGCATTTTGGTGGGATTTGAGTTAAGCTCACGCACAAGTCTTTGATCAGGCCTAGGCATTTTACTCTGCTAGAGTCGAAAGAGTATAAATCTTTGTAGGGCCTGGTTATCTCTAAACCTAGTCTTTCCATAACCACCTTAGGCATTAGGTTGTGGGATGCTCCAGAATCATGCATTGCATTGTGCAAGATCTTGTCATGAATGTTGAGACTGATATAGAAAGGTGGAATTACCCCCTTCTGAAACTTCCCCTCTATCTTAGGACCAAACAAGAGGGCAGGCTGATCATCATTCAAATTGACAGAGTCACCATTCTCACCTAAGTTCAAAGCTCTCAAAATTTGGCCTTTATATACATCCTGAGTGGCCAGCTCAGAAAGTGGGACAGAGATTCTAATTCTTGCAATCTCACTTTCCAAATTGAAAGGGGACTGACTCTTTGGCATACTCATCTCTGTTTTATTTGCCACTGTCTTAGTGGCTAAGTCAGTGTGTTGACTCTCATTATGTACAGTGTTTGTGACAGTTTTATCAGGAGCACTAACTGCAGTTCTAGTGCTGCTAGCTGGTTTACCTTGTGCATTAGTGTTTTGGTTGTCTTTTTCTCTATTCTTTCCAGAACTTTTAGCTGATGATTTGCTACTTTCAGCAGTTTCTTTAGAAGATTTCTCAGGTCTCTTTTTTATGGTAGTCTCAGAAGCTTTGGGTTTAGCAGTTTCTTGACTCTTTTTGCTTCTAAGTTCATACTGTTCTCTGACCTGCATCATGGCATTTTCAAACCCTAACCTGTAATCTTCAGATTCCAACCATTCCTCCTCCCAACCAAAGGGTGAAGGCTGGTCTTCTTCTGAATAACAGTTATGGATTGAATCTTTTGTTTCAAACATATTAATTGTGCTTCCCTCAGACTCTTCTATGACTCCCTCATCTTCATCAAGAAAATTCTCTTGGAATGGGGGAATAACTTGTTGATCTGATTCTCTTTGTCTGTTGGGAGTGTTATTGTTTCTCCTAAAGTTCTGGTTCTGGTTTTGGTTTCTATTCTGGTTACTAACTGTGACAACCATTTTTTCCATCATTTTTTGTAACCTTTTGACATTTTTGGACAGCTTATCATAATTTTGGTCAGATGTGGAAGCTACGTTATCATCTATATATGTTACCCTTCTCTCATATTTCAGTCTTGCTCTCTTTTCAATCAGATTGGCTTCTATATTCACTGCTCCTTTCTGCATGTCCTCCAATGTGTTGTATTCCTTATCCCTAAGCTCATAGGCCATGTCAGAATCAAAACCTTCAGTATATTTTGCTAGGGCCATGCCTTGTGGAGGTTTCATATGTGGAGGGAGAGCATTATAAATGCTGTTGAACCTTGTTGTGTAATCGTGAACACGCTCTCCTATGTTTCTTTTAAGGGTCATATATTCTGCTAGGAGCTGGCGAGGATTTGCCCTAGTTTCCCATTTGTTTATGAAAGTCTGATATAGAGCTGGGAGGTCGTTTATGCTACCTGGAGGTAGGCCCTTAAACCATTTCTTCACATCACCCCCTAAGCTTTGGGAAAATATTCTCATTTTGACTGTATCATCATCAATTTCCATGTAGTCAAAAGAATCTTCCATCTTATCTACATGTTGTTGGGCTGTGATGGACTCCTTTGCAGTGAAGTGTGGGATCTTAGATTGATAATCATTGGGTAAGGGTACTAGAGGCTGAGGTAAAACCAGAGGTGCATACCAGGCTGCCATGATGATGTTTTGATGGGATAAAGGAGCTTGGGCAGCAGGTATATGGATGAAAGGGATATTATGACCAGCAGAGGATTGATGAGCAGACCTAGGGTGACTGAGCCCCAAGTTTTGTACGAAGTGTAAATCAAGAGGTGTAGATGGAGGGGTTTGTCTATTCCCAAGGGGTCTACCACCTTGCTGTGGTGAATTAGGAATTTTAGGGTCTGGCTGGTCTAAGCTACTGAACGACCTAGTTCTAGATAAGTTATTAGGTAGGTCTAGGTCAAGGTGAAAGTGTGATAGAGCTGTAAGATCTTCTAGTGCAGAATTAGCTCTATGGATGTGTTTAGAAATAGTTGATATTTGAGGTATATGAGCTGCCTTGAGGATGCTCTCAGGATTATAAAATATTTCAGGTGGGTCCAGGTTAGGGTAAGCTCTTGTATGAATGGTTCTAGAAGCCAGAATGTTGTTTTCCTGCTCAAGCAGCCTAACCCTACTTGTTACTTCTACCACGGTTGATGTTGTTGTGGGGACTGGTCTCCCAGTGGAGTCTAATGTGAACCAAGATAATCAACAGGCCTACTGATCACCAGTGGAGTCTTTGAAACGTTTATAGAATTTTGGAGTCGCCAGGTGGAAAGGTTTAGGATGTTTTGGAGGGTACACTGTCCACCACAGTGCTTATGAGACGTCACTTTTCAAGGATATCTCCCAAACACAGCAAACTGTAACCAGAGATTGACTGGGAGGGCATTTACCAGATATGTCACCTCTGAAAGAGTGTGAGATCCGGAGGCTACCTGGCCCTTTCCAGACTCTGTCCAAGAGTATGGGAAAACACAACAAATGGTAGAGAGGTTGATGTGAGAATAAGACTGTTTAACTGCCAACCTAACTAGAGATCGTAGGTGTTTTGAGTGCCTAGGAATGTTTAATATGTAATGCATTCATTGCCCAGCGGAGTCGCCATTATGTTTGGGTTCCCATGTTTTGTCCATATTGGCAAGACCAAAAGATGAGACAACATCAGAACCACTTTAAGACCTCAGGATCTAGCCCTCCTGGGTCTAGAGAGGGATCTCTCTGATAAGAGCAAATTTTTATGTCTATGAAGCTCAAATTTTAAGATGTTAGGCTAGTTATAGGCATGGGTTTGTTTGTTTGATTGTTTGTTTTGGTTGCTGGTTGTCAGGAAAGAAGGGTTCAATGTAAGACCAAGATGAGCAAAGAGGGATAAGGCAGATGTGAAATATTCCAGGAAATACTCAAAACCATCGGGCAATGGAGTTAGGAAAGGATTTTCTTGCTACTCAATAGGAAGGCTTTCAATTGGGCTAGTCATCTGAAACTTATGATCTTTCAAGATGATTATGTGATATGGAAAGAAGGAGAGGAGGAGATGTGATGTGATTTGGGAATATGTAATCTCCACAAATCTCTCAATTAATCACTCCACAAATATTTTAAGAAATATATCACTCAAAATAAAATATTTACAAATGAGTCATTATTCCAAAAAAAAAAAAAATGAATTCAATTAAAAATCTTCACACAGTCCTAATGATAATCACTTTGTGTGAAACCAAATATGCTTCACAAGAAAAAGAGGCTCTAAACTTGCGTCAACTAAACATCAACTAGATATGAATGTAAACATTTTTCTAACTTATGCAAACCAAATACTTCACACATAATGCAATGTCACTTTTCAGATCTAAAGCTCAATATTCATTTGAAAGACCTGTGTATGTGTTTTCAATCTTAAAACTAAATCAACTCAAATTCCAATAAGACTACAAGTTCTGAAAAATGTTTTGACTATCACAAATCGACAATAAGGAAGAAGACAAGAAAAGGATATTGATTAAACACCCTGCAATCATAAGAGATTAAAATATGTTCAGATTGTGATACGTTATGAGAGCTATAATACATTAATTTTAAAATTATGTTACTTTATGAAATATTCGTGTACACCAATCCTTTTAGATTTGATTTGCACAAGAAGGATATTTCAACACACACACAGACACAGATATATATATATATATATATATATATATATATATATATAAGAGATTAAAATATTTTCAGATTGAGATACGTTATGAGAGCTATAATACATTAATTTTAAAATTATGTTACCTTATGAAATATTCGTGTACACCAATCCTTTTAGACTTGATTTGCACAAGAAGGATAGTTCAACACACACACACACAGATATATATATATATATATATATATTTGTGTGTGTGTTAAGATATCATTGATATGAAACTCACAGATTTCAAGAATAATATGCTCTCTCTCCACATTAAATAATAAATTGATTCTTGAAACAAGGTTAGAGAAGCACCATGTCATCACAATAAATTTAACATGTGACACATCTAAATTCAAATGTGTGCTTCAAATATATGTGTGTGTGTGTGTTTGTGTGTGTGTGTGCGGGTGTGTGTGTGTGTATGTTAAAATATCACTGATATGAAACTCACAAATTTCAAGAACAATATAATCTGCCTCCACACAAAATAATAAACTGATCCTTGAAACAAGGTTACAGAAGCGCCATGTCATCACAATAAATTTCATTGGCCATACATTGAAATTCAAATGTGTGCTTCAAATCTAAAATCAAGAATCATATCCTTTCAAATGTGTGCTTCAAATCTAAAATCAAGAATCATATCCTTCCTTCTTGTAATAAAACATGCAAAAGAAATATCACGAGTTTCAATAAACAAACAAAATGTGCTTTATTCGCACACACATAAGAATAGATCAATTTGGAAAATAATGTTATAGAAGCACTCTATAATCACAATGTCTTTGCAAGATGTACCTCATAAGTCAAAGAAACGCTTCAAATCTTGAAATCCAAGATCATATTCTTCTTATAATAAACTATAAAAAATAAGCTCACAGAACATAACATTCAATGGATTATTAACGAGATATGTATCGGTGTGTGATTTCTATAGCTCGTTTGTGACATTAAAAGAGGTTATCCATTATAATTTTAATATTCATATTTCCTAGAGATATATACACACAATTTAGGCATCTAATAAAAATATTGTACTAAGAAATAGAGTATGCACCACCATCCACTTTTGGCACACACAACTTCTTAGATATGAAAGCAACAAGGTAAATTAGCAACAACACTTGATATATCAATCATTAAACAATTATATCTACAAACTATAGGAATAAATGAGAAAAAAGGATGGGTAATGGGTTGAGTTGGCAGGCCCAACCAACCAAGGAGGAAAATCATAGAGTTAATGAAATAAAATTATGATGAAGTGTGAAACTTGGCATAGCCTTCATATATTAAAAAGATGTCAGCATTTACATATTGTGAGAGAGATCAAAATCCAATGACAATATGGAGTGAATCAAGGATCTAAAACAGTAGCATAATTTTACAATTGAATTGTTATCCTGGCCATGAGCCATGTATAGGATTTTATAATATTTACAGTACATGAATGAGATAGAGCTATCCAAAATAGTTGTGGGAAAAAATATGCATAAATCATAACCGTCCACGTAGGAAAATAAATTTGGTTGCACCCACGAACTAATCTTGGAAGACTGCAGATCTGCGGTTGAAGGACTCAAAGATTAACTCCTCAAATCTCAGCTATGTACTAACTAAAGCCCCAATAGAGCACACTTTTACCTAAACCTATCAATGATTCGATAGAGTGTACAAGGAAACTACTTGTCACAATTCCACGTGGTTGTCTTCATTATCAAAAAATTCACACATACTCACGTTGTTTGATTGGAGGATCCCATGGAGGGTGCAAGACCTGCATAACCATCATTAAGAACTTTCACAAATAATAATAAATGCCTAGAAATTCACATGAAAAAAGGAGTTATGGAATAATTAAATATTTACTTATAAATTTTTAATGAAATGTCTATTAGGCACATTCTTCCATTGTTACACCAAAAATGGGTATCAGGATATGGAATAGGGGGCTTAAAAAGGGTATTATAGCAATGAGAAACTTGTCATTTCTTAGACCTAACTTTTCCCCAACTCAATTCGTTTGTGTGTAATC
The DNA here is from genome assembly GCA_034641835.2 of Pinus albicaulis. Lineage (NCBI taxonomy): Eukaryota > Viridiplantae > Streptophyta > Pinopsida > Pinales > Pinaceae > Pinus > Pinus albicaulis. The sequence goes on from CM076580.1 coordinate 1,370,039,292, forward strand.
ATAGAAACAAAATTCCTGCTAAGATGCATTGTAGTCACTCCCATACAAAACTTTAGCAAAACTGAAGCTTCCCTCTTCTCACTACCTGATATGAATACTGATTTTTGTCTTAGTGGCTTGCATCTCTTTCAAATTCCTCTTTAGTTTTCTATTGCAATCATGTACATATAAAATGTGCACACGCCATATCCTGAACAATATAAAAATATTTTTGTTTTCTTCCCTCAGTTTCTCCAGTTCTTCTTGCAACTTCTCATTCCTTGCCTTCATTATCAGATTCTGTGATTTCAGATCTTAGTCAAGGATTTAAGTTCTTTGAACCTTTTCTTCAATTTTATAATATTCTTCTCATCATTGGCCTTCTCTTGTAAAATTCAGTTGGAATTCGTCCATGAGATTTTCTTGAGGGTCTTAAATCATGGTTATGTGGACTTATAGATGTAACGACCCCCTACACTATAGATTTCTTCCCATTTCCAACCCTCGACTTCTTTCGTAGGGTGGAGAATATATCGCTAGTCTCATTTTTATTTTTATCAACCTCATGTGTCTCCTTCATGCAATCCACGTTATCTGGAGGGTTTTGTTCTTCAATAGAAATTGGGATTCTTTAGACATAAAGGTTTCATATTCAGGGTCTAACCCACCATTAGATAAGGAAATTTTAGGTGCCTCAATTTGTATAGGGGATTTTGACTGAGAGGGATAATGTTTTCCTCTTTCATACTTCTTGTCACCTTCTCAGCTACCACAAGTGTTGGTGATTCCACTATTATATTCTTGCCCAATCCTTTCTTGTTTAAACTTGAAACCCTTCCTTTTTCATTTTTAAAACCAAGTCCTTTTTTTTGTGCAAGCTTCAACCTAAGACCTTTTTGCTTAGTTATAGAGGCTCCGACTTGTTGTTCGTTTGGATTTTCCTTAAGGTTTATGTTAGGGCCCTATATTACTAGTGTAGTCCCTTATTGTTGTTAGTGTAGCCCACTTATTGTTATTGTCGTACCCATGTAGTCCCAATATTGTTTTTATTGTGCCCTTACATTATTATTTTTAGGTCGGCTAGGATTATATTGTGACCCCATGGACTCCTATATATAGAAATGATGTTTTTTCATTTGTGTCATCCAAGAATTGTTCATTTATGGAATGTAAAGGAAGCTTCCCCCTCGAAGTGGCTGATTTCTAAGGCATTGATCTCTCTTTTATTCTATTTTGGGAGTTGGTTTCATAACATTTAGTATCAGAGCTTTGAATTCTAGGGTTTCACTGCTTCAAAAAGATCATTGTGGCATTTTCACTATAATTTATTTTCTACGAAGGTTTAGAAGCTTTAAAAAAAACCTTTTGTGTTGAAATACGAGGAACTTCGTGGAAAATTTTCAGATCTCAGTTCGCAATATTTTCAGAGATATGATCTAATGTATTTTAGGGTTTTTATAGGCTCCCGAATTTCATCTCAAAGAGGTGACCTTGGGAAACTTGTAATAAATCTCTCTCCGAGCATCGGATTGCAATTATGTAAAAAGTGGCCAAAATTATACTGATGGTAATTTCCTGTGTATCAATTTCAGAGATGAAGGAGTAAACAATGACATGTGGCACGTCAAACAATTTCCCTCTGTTGGGGTTCCCATGTTTTGGCCAGATTGGCAAGACCAAAAGATGAGACAACATCAAAACCACTTTCGGACCTTAGGATCTAGCCCTCTTGGGTCCAGAGAGGGATCTCTATGATTTGAGCAAAGCTTTATGTCTATGAAGCTCAAAGTTTAAGATGTTAGGCTAGTTATAGGCACAGGTTTGTTTGTTTGATTGTTTGTTTTGGTTGCTGGTTGTCAGGAAATAAGGGTTCAATGTAAGACCAGGCTGAGCAAATAGGGATAAGGTAGAGGTGAAATATTCCAGGAAATACTCAAAACCATTGGGAAATGGATTCAGGAAAGGATTTGCTTGCTACTCAATAGGCAAGCTTTCAATTGGGCTAGTCATCTGAAACTTAGGATCTTTCAAGATGATTATGTGATATGGAAAGAAGGAGAGGAGGAGATAACACAGATTTCAGAGCACAAAGTTATAGATCAGTAGGTCATACAAGGATCCTAGTGTACAGGGCTAACTCTAATCCCTAGTGTTCCCAAATCTTCCAACTAAATCTATAACAAGAAGCATCTAAGAGCTGAATTCATTTAATTCATACATCAAAGAGTAGGAAATAACATCCACTACACTGGTTAAACCAACTGAAATCATTTCTCAGATAACACATTCAGAAGAGAAACATAAATGGCAAGGAGAGCAGCAACATAGGGTACCTAACAAGGGTAAGTCCTATGCCAAATTTCTGATGCAAGCCAGTAGAAATGAAATGAAATGAATGTAAACACAGAGATAGGAAAACATCACCGCTGCTTCAGATCAGGATCCAAAGAAATGTGCTTGTCATATTAAGTAACAATACCAATCAAGTACAATATTGCTAATAGCTTAATACTCAGTCTGAAAACATATCCATGAACCAATCTTACAATATTTACATAGAGACTGAGTCTCAAAAGCAACCGCTTGCTGTTCTCTGATAACTGATCAACAACCTTTACAATATTTTCTCATGGATTTTATAACAGCAGATGAACTGAAGAGGTAGGTGAGAAATAAATGAAACATTAAACGTAGAAAAGGGAGAGAGTGCCGAAACCCACTCTGTTTTAACTCTCTGCATTTATCTCTGGTATGGCTTAGGTGTTTTGACTGCAGTACTGTATGGTGCATTTGGTGAAATAACAAAGGAAAAATAAGAAACAGTGAGGTATGCCCTACTTGTGCAACAAATGCTTCTAATCATGTAGGACTACTGTTGGGGTAGGAAACTTTAGGAACACGATGTATAATAAAAACTGCATGGGCTCTTTGTCCTCTGATGAAGAAAAACATCCTGCTACTGTAGAAAACCCTGGTGGTACGGTTTCCCGTGCATTAAACTTCTGATTGATCTTTGGGGTTTTCAATCTGGTACCTTGCCTTTGAAAAACTGGATTAATCCTTTAAAATCTCCCGTTTAATGCTTTAACTCTTCGATTTCCTTGTTGATTTCTCTTTGCCGCTCCCAGAGTTACCTTCTGGCCATGAACTCTGTGCTTTTAATGGCTTCGGAGGAGAGTGACAGAATTTGACCCTGTCCTTTGATTACAACCACGTCAAACACTTCCCTGGGCCTTTTCTTCATTAAATGTATATTTGTACATGACCTATTCTGCAATTTCTGCCACTGTGATAGAGATAACGAGCCATGGTGGTTTTCCCCGCTTGAAACCCTGCAAAACAACAAACTTGTCAAGAAATCCACGGACAGGAATGATGGAGGTAGTGTGGATGGTGGAAATGGCCGTACAGATGATGCAATGGAGGAAAAATCGCAGAGAAATGGTGAAAAATGCTCTGGTGGATGTTGGTAGTCTGTGGAGCAAAATATGAATGAAAAACCTTAAAAAACACAAAATTTTCACAAATATATGCGATGCATGGGATGACGTACGACGGGTGCACGTGGGGGTGACGTGGCAGAGCGGGAACTGCATGGACAGACGTCGGAGCAGAAAATTTAACGTAAAAAAAATAGAATTTGGCCTTGTAATGGATATATGTCACGGGGGTGGATGAATGTATGGAGGAGACACGTGAACGAATGACGTGGAGGACCGGGCGATGGCGGAATAGTCAACAGCAGGGGCAATTGAATGTAGAATGTCCGATCGTGACGGAGGTCAACGGCGGTGGATGCATCAGAGGGAGACAGATGGCGGGCCATACCCTGGGTTATCGCGTGTGCATCTGGGTTAACTACCGCGCATCTTCGGCGAGCGATGGTCGTTGGATGGCCCGCCTCAGATCGGACTATCCACGGCAATATCGCTGGGCATCCATGTCCGAACAATAATGCGCGATGGACGACGTTAACACGCGGGGATGAAGGTTTTGAAAATGTATAGGAGGACACGTGTCGATTGCTGTATGGAATCGCTGGCCGACGAGGGAAAATCGCCTACCGCCCAAAGGCGGTGCGATAGAAACCACCGGGTTTATGAACAGTGTATGGGGACCATCGGCGCGGGCGCATTGCAGACCGTCAGATCTGCGTGTGAATGGACGGCAATGGCGTGGTCAGGAGTTATAATGGGGAAACACGGAAGGTTTCGGGGTCAACGATCACTATCCGATCAATAAGATCAACGGTCGATGTTGCACCCGATATACATTGGACATAGACGCTTTTCAGTGCTAGCGGGTGGTTTCGGCATTGGGTCACTTGGAGGAAAAGGTGTGGGGGCTAGCAGAAGAGGGGCTACGCCTATTATAATGTGGAAAATGGATTTTTAAGCCAATTTAATGCATTTTGAAGCCTCTAAAGGGTAACGATAGGGAGATAAAGGGTGAAATGGGCCAAACAAGGGGCATGGGCAGAATTTGAAGGGGATTTAGGGAATGATTTAGGGGAGGAAGGGGGACTTTGACAAAGGGAAAAAGGGATGAAGAGGGATATTTTGCAGGGGTATAAGGGGTAAATGAAGGCTTTTGGGAGCACAAGTTTCTGCAATCAGAGGGTCTTTTATAATGGAAATCAACAGAGGGGATTATCAAAGGAAAAGGCCCAGGAGACTTCAAGGATGATGTGTCTCAGGGGAGATGCATTCATTGAAGTCTCAAAAAAATTTTAGCCCCCTAATTTTCCTATCAAAATTTTACAGGGGGGCTAACTCCCTCTACTGAACTAGTCCATAATTAGGTCATTGTGGGAGATTGAGCATAACCTTGTCTTGAAGAATCCAAATCAAGTCTAACATGTGGCATTGGAAAGACGATTCAGAGGGATGATAAATGACTGAAGATAAAATATTTGGGATATGAAATTAAAGAGATACATGAATTTCAATATCAAGCTCCTCAAAATAAATAAAAAAGTGTTTATTATTTTTAAAAATTGCATAAGTCTTGTTTGAAAAATCAGTTTGAAGTGATTCCAAGGGAATATTGAATCATAGATATCGGTATTGGGTTCTAAAATTCCCCATAAAAATAATTCAACACCCATTAATCCCTCAAAAGTCTCTACTATGACTCATGAAGAGGAAAAAATGCATCATGATATATGAAAATACAAGAACAAGTGAAAAACATTTCTCTCTCGCAAAAAGTAACAAAAAATGAAATTGAAGATAAGATGGATGGTTCGAAGAAAGGCATGGAATCTAATATGGATGGTTTGAAGAAAGGTATGGAAGAGAAGATGGATGGTTTGAAGAATGGCATGGAAGCTAATATGGATGGTGTGGAAGCTAAGATGGATAGTATAGAAGGCAACATGGATGGTTTGAAGAAAGGCATGGAAGCTAAGATGGATGGTTTGAAGAAAGGCATGGAAGCTAATATGGATGGTTTGAAGAATGGCATAGAGGATAATATGGATGGCATGGAAGATAAGATGGATGGTATATAAGGCAACATGGAAGATTTGAAGAAAGACATGGAAGGATTGAAAGAAGGTTTGGCAAAGTTGCTACAAGAAAAGCTTCCTAATGGAGAAAAGGTAGTAGAGGAAATTAATGATGAGAAAAAAAAATTGTTAATCATGATTTCATAGACTCTAATTTTGTATTTAAGACCCACCATATTCGAAAGATGGATATAAGGAAGTTTGATGTCAAGGATCCAATAACTTGGATACCACAAATGGAGCAATACTTTGAGCTCCATAATATGCAAAACACACAAAAGGTACTGTAATATTTCAAATCTGGAATAGCTAGCAAGGCATGACTGGAAAATGCATTTTTCAATAATGGCTGCTACAGGAATTGAAACCAAGACCTAGATTCCTTATATCAATGTATCTAAGTCTGAAATCAAAGAGGAGGCTCCAAATAAATCCTTATAATTGGGTTAAACAAATCTCCCACACTTAGATGTCCTCAAAAAGTGCCCGAAGAGGGGACTGCAACAATACTTGAGCAAGGATTGAATACACAACATTATTTTAATGAGCCATGACACATGAAGATGCAAATAGATGATCAATGTATAATGTAGCATCAAGAGAGTACAATGCTTTCAGGAATCACTCACTTAAGCTAGGCAATGAAAGCCTCAATAAGACATGTACACCAAGTGTGACAAAACACTGCTACATAAATATGCCCTAGCTATGATTGCATAGTTTATATGGAGACACTGCAACATACAAAATGAAAATGTAATGATATGAAAATATCAGCTCAATAAATGAGGGGGAGCAAGCTCTCAACCCCTGAAAACACTAATACAACACTAATACACAATCCTTAGAAGGATTGGCTGCAATACATGTATAAATGGAAAATCTGCCAAAATGCTAGAGTTGCTGGGCAGCAGCTGCAACTCAGAAAATAGAAATGGATGAAGATAGCTGAAGATTTTGCATATGGTGCGTAGATCTCATCCAATGGATATTTTAGGTGAAAGGTTGATCCAATCCCTGAAGACCTTACCCTCCAAAATAGTGATGCAACCCCCACTGCAAATGTGCTCAGAAATAACACAGTCAAGGAGCTAGACTGCGCTGTAGGAGATAGATAATGCTTGGCTTGGTGCCAAAGATGTGAAATCAGCTCAAAAAAATCCTTCACTAACCTCCCGAAGGAATGGGAGCTCCCTCCTCTGAAATATGAGCCAAGGAAAGGTGTTGTGGAACCCTCCACTGCAACACCCAACAACACTATGTTATACTTCAGCAGAAATAACGCAGTGACTAATGGAAGTGGCTTTGGCCTTGAGCCAAGATGTGGAGAAAATGAAGTGAAATTCTTCAAGAGGCCTCTCAAGAAGGATAAGAATTCCTAAACAAGAATCCCTCGTGCTAAACAGCACTGCCACTCAGTTGAATAGCCGGAGAATGCAAATAGTCTTCAGACAAAAATAAATATGCTCAAAGATGTCTCACTATGGCTGCCTCTTCCTCCTTTTATGCAAGTGAATGTCTCTTTTCCCTGGACCCCACACATTAGGGTTTCTTCCACAAATAATATTCCTCCCTCTCAAACTGTGCTATATTCTCATGCAAGCTACACCTCTTAGGCAGCGCTGTTGACTTGGTCAAACTTGACCTTGTTTTCATGTAATTTCCCCTTTTCACATTGGAAGGTGAAAAATAAAGCTGCTCCATAGATCCCTTTCACACTATGTGGGATTTTATTCCTATTCATGGGCCTTTTACCCACTTTATTCATCTCCTAGATGATATAAGAAAAAACTAATATTCCAATTTGCTGCATGCAAATTTTGGAATATTACAAGTACGCATTGCAACTTTATATTTAGAGAAAAATCAATTTTTATGGTATCGATGGCTTTGTTCTCGTAAACCACTGGTCACTTGGTCAAATTTTACAGAGGAAATGATAGCACATTATGATAATACATAAAGCAACACTTGCTTTAGCCAATTGATAAATCTCAAACAACAGGGTCCAATGATGGAGCACATTGAGGACTTCCAAAAGTTGAATATAAGGGTAAATAATATTCCAGAGGAATATAGGATTGATGTCTTAATAGGTACTCTAAAGGATAACATATAACATGAGTTTCTCTTTTGGGAACCTGATACATTGGAGTAGACATTCAGGTTTGCAAGAAAAATTGAAAGAAAAATTATCGCGACAAGGAAACCTATCACTCACAACTATGAATATGGAAGTGTTGCTACTCCTAGACTTCCACAACCTACAAGGTTGACACCACAAAAATTGGAAGAAAAAAGAGAAAAATGGATTTTTTATAGTTGTGATAGAAAATACACTAAAGGTCATAAGTGTGTCAAGAAGAAATTATTTTACATAGATTGTGAAGAGGAGGATGAAAAGGAAAAAAAAAATCAAAAGAAGAGGATATACACCAAGAACCAACCCTAGGGGAAGAAGAAATGAATCCGACCATATCTTGTAATGCATTGGCAGGAATTACCACTCCTCAAACTCTCAAGATAGAAGGAAATATCAAGAATAAAAATATAATAGTGCTTATTTATTCAGGTAGTACCCATAATTTTATTCATTGTAAGGTAGCCAAGGAATTGAATTTCTTCTTATACCCAGCACCAGAGTGTCAAGTGATGGTGGAAAATGGAGGAACTATAAATTGCTATGGAAGTTCCATAATATAAAGATAACCATGGGGGAATATGTATTGAATATTCCAATTATTTCCATTCCAATGGGTGGTTTTGATGTTGTACTAGGAGTACAATGGTTATAATCTTTGGGGATGGTAGATTTTAATTTTTAAGAACCTTTCTTGAAATTTTTTTCAGAGGAAAGGAAGTTGAATTACGGGGAATAGTAGGAAATCTTGGAAATATAATAAGCTCTAATTCCATGAAAAATCTTATGAAGAAATAAAAACGAGGTGCCATTGTGTAATATTCCTTTTCAAGAATTTCAACAATATCTCCAATGAGGATGCTGTATAAGGAAACCAGTGCAAGAATAACACAGTCTAGGGCTTGGATCCTCTAAAATATGTTGTATGTAGCTTAAATATGGAATGGAATTAGAAAGAAATAAATCTAGCTACAATAAACATATCTCCTCAACTCAAATATGCTAAAAGGCATCATAACCCCAGTACATCATAAAATAGAAATGTCGGAGGTAGAAACAATGTTATTGTTATTATGTAAACTATATAAATAGATGGAATAACATATATCTAGAGCTTTCATTCATTATAAGATCATAAATGAGATTATTGACCTCTTTTACAAACACATTGGAACTCCCTGGCAAGGGTTTCCGGCAAAATAGCAGCACAAGATACATCACTGTAGGAAATAACACTGTACCCAGCAACTCTGTATTGAGAAATATCTGATATTCTCAAAGAGGGATACATAATACAAAAATAGGCTCAAGGCCTCCCAAAATAGAACTCCTAGAGTGGAAATCATCTCCTCCTCTTCTGAAATAAGCTCAAATGGATAGATACAACCCCAGCTATTACATCTACTGCACAAATAACGCACTCACTGGGAGTGACTGAGCTGTCAAGGTTAGAGGATGGATTCCTCAAGATATCTAATGAGAATGGAACTCAAGACCTCCCCCCTAGATCTCCCAATCAACTACAACAATAATGGAACTAGAATTCCTGCATGAGAACTCTTGCACTAAACAGTGTTGCAACTCCGGCTAAACAACTAAAGCTTGGAATCAGTCATAAGACTGAAACAAGAAGTATGAATGAATGAATCCCCTTGCTTCTATCCCTTCCTTTTTATCCTAAGTGAGCTTCTCCATCTCGGGCCCCACACATTGGTGATGTAGCTTCCTTGAGAAGTTTCCTCCTTCAAAACTGCGCTGCCCTAGTGGCTTTCCCTCCCTTGTGACAGCGCTAGTTGACTTGGTAAACTATAGCTATCTCCTTTATTTTTCTCCTCTTCACACTCAAGAGGCTTTATTTTATCCTCCTACCTCAATCCCTTTTCACATTGGGATATATTTTATTGTGTTTCTTACCTCTTATTTAAAAAATGGAGTAATTATAATGTTCCAAGTAGCAATGGCTAATTGGGAACATTACAGTCCTCCCCGATCAAAAGTTTCTTGCCCACAAGCAACAGTAAAGAAGGATGCTGCAAGATATTCTCCGCCTCCCAAGTGGCACCCTCATCTAGTAGATTTCTCCATCGAATCATATATTCTTTGATGACTCTGTTTCTTAACTTCTTCTCCCTTGTGTCTAAGATTTCTTCTGGCTGCAAGATCAAATGACCCTCATCATCAATAGGAGGAAGTTCCAAGTTGGCAACTACATTCCTCCCAATCGCCTTCTTGAGGCAAGATACATGGAAGATATTGTGGATCTTTCTCCCCTTAGGAAGCTATAGCTCATAAGATACCTTACCGACACATCTGTTCACCTTGTATGGCCCATAGAAAAGTGGTTTGAGCTTCTAATCTCCCTTCACCTTCAGTGTGGATTGTTTGTAAGGCTGAAGGTGTAGGTAGACAAGATCCCCCACCTCAAACTGTCTCTCTATCCGACCACGGTCTGCATACATATTCTGCTGGTTCTGAGCAGTGGAAATGTTATCTTTGAGGGCCCTGAGTATGTCCTGGTTCTCTTAAATCCAATCCCTTTCCCTTGGAGCTTTACTTGCCCCAAACATAACATCGGAAAATGAAAGTGCCTCATATCCATACAAGGCTTGGAATGGAGTCATGCCAATAGATATATGGTGAGTAGTGTTGTAACAATACTCTCCCAAGTGGAGCCACCGCAACCAAGCTTTCTGCTGCCCAGCCACATAGTTCCTCAAGTAGCCTTCTAGCCACTTGTTCACTATCTTAGTTTTCCCATCAATTTGGGGGTTATAGCTGGTGCTGGGGGTCAAATCAGTTCCCACTAATCGGAAAATTTCCTGCCAAAATCCACCCATGAAGCGGTTATCCCGATCACTCACTATGGTCCTAGGGAGACCATGGAGTCTAAATACATCTTTGAAGAAGAGCTCAGCTACCTGTGAAGCAGTATAATGTGTAGAGATGGCAAAGAAATGAGAATAATTTTTTAGTCTGTCAACAAAAACAAATATATATTCTTTACCCTGCACTATCGGTAAGCCAGTGATGAAGTCCATAGAGATACTTTCCTGCTTCCCATCTGAAATAGGTAGTGACTGTAACAACCCAGCAGGATAAGAGTGCTCTCCCTTATTCTATTGGAAAGTGGTGCATTTATTGACATGCCAGAGCACATCCTCCTTGAGACCCTTCCATGAGAATCTGTCCCTGATAGATCTGTAAGTTTTTGTGAAACCTTGATGCTCGAAAAGTGGGCAATCATGTGAGGCCACTAAGATCTTCTCCTTCAGCTTAGAATTCTTAGCCAAGTAGATCCGATCCTTGTAATAGATAACCTCATCCATCACTCTAAATCTCTCATTCTATACCACCCCATCAAGTATCCTGCATGCAAATTCATCTTTGGAGTACTCAACTAAAAGTTGAGCCTTCCAATTTTCATCCATGCCCCTCAAGGATAGTGCTGTAGGCCTCCCAGAAAGTGCATCAGCTACTTAGAAAACATAAAAGATTCACTGATAATTGCAGTCATAGAAGAGGGAACAACTAAAAACATCTATGATCACAACTATAAAGACCTTTAAAACAATTGTTCAAGCAAGGACAAAGGGCATGATCAAAACAGACCTCCTTGGCTAACTATGAACTATGGTACTTCAAAGGGATATTTCAAAAATAGTTTTCAAGTGGTAGCATACAAGCAGGGAAAACCATAAATCATGCTAAAACCAACTATTTGAACTATTAGAGAAATGAACAAGCATGAGGACTAAAGAGAGATATTAAAGACTCTAAAATACCTCAGCAGAAGAAAAAATAAAACAGTGAAGGATAAACAGGTCTAAGGTGCTTCTAGGAGTCATTTATTAGCCTAAGCTTTTCATCCTACTGTAGTAAGAAATTATGGAACAAAATGAAAACAGGAGAAAGCATTAAACAGTTTAGAATACTTCACCAACAACCAAGCTCATGGATCCAATGATAGAGCCTTCTCAAGAACAAGCATGCAACAACATCATCAGGCTTCCAAGACTTCAATTTCTTCCTCAACTTCAGATAGACTATGTATTATTTCAGAGATTTTCAGTATTACAACTAGTGAACAATCAACCCACATCTCATCTTATTCAGAAGTATTTATAGAAGAAATGAGGAGGTGGAAGAGTTTTAGGATTGAAGTGTAATAAATTATACACTAAATGCAACTCCTAGCCTTGAAAACCATGCAAGGCATAAGGCAGGAATGCATCGAATTACAACTCTGTTTTATTTACTCTGTTTATGCTTTTTAAGGCTCAATGGGTAAAAAAATTGACTTTAAGGCACTTTCTTATCTTTTTCAATAACTTCTACTGACATTTGTGATATTTTTTTTTCTTGTAATAACCATTCAGCTGTCTTTGGCCTTAATGTTTCTGACTGAGATTTGATCTGGGTATTCCTTTGAGGCAGAGAGCTGCAAGGTGGCAATATAGTAGCTGGGGAATCAATTAGCCCCTTTAATATGGCTCTGAGGTGTTCTGGATCTAATCCTCTGTTTCCTAAACACAGTGGTTTATATTCAAATCGGTGTTTAGGCTTGATTAGACCATATCTTCATTTTTGACACTGATATGCTTTCATAACTGATGCTGACTGTGTTTTGCTGTTTTGCAGGTGCACAAAGGGTTTTACTGGAGTTTTTGCTCAGAAAACCGACAATCATGATTTATCATCTCCCTAAAAATGTTTGATTATCACTTTGAAACCCTTTAATATGTATCAAAAGGCCGCAAGGATCATCATCCTTGGCCAATAACAGTGTAATCATCTGTGGGAGGATCCAAATTTAACTTCATTAAAACCTGTATTAAAACACACAAACATTATTTAAATCTTGTGAATTCATGGTTTAAACTGCTTAGGAGGGTTGGTGGAAGCGTTTCGGAGCGATGTGAAGGAAAAAGGTGGATGCAGTGGAAAAAGGAGGAAAAACCTGGCAGAGCAACTAACCAGGTATAAATGGGAGTTTGGGCATGATATTGAATAAGGGTCGTTGGATTAGATCAAAGAACGGAGATCTACGGTTGAGATGATTCAATGAGGTCGTTTGGAGGAACGATGGAGGGCAGACAAATTGGTGGTAAGGCTAAATCAGGACCGTCCGATCTCAGAGATTGAGGACTAGGATCTAATCCAGAGTTACATTGTGGAGGGAGGAGTGGTATAGAAGAAAATCGGTAGTGGTTTTCGCTCAGCTCTGAGGCGGTTTTAGATTTTGGCCCAAAAAACACGATATAGGTTTGCGTTTAACACGTGTCTTTTCAAAACTTCTTATATCGCGTAATTTTTTGGTGTTAACGTTCGAGAGAAAAAATTATGCGATATGTATTTTGAGCCTTTGGATGATGGGTAGAAGATCCAACGATGCAGGTTGAGCACGACGGATGAAAAGTTGCGGGGTGAAAAGGTATACGGGTTCCCGGTGATGTCAGCAAAAATTGGCGCATAGTGGAGGGTGAAATAGGCTATTCGATCGTTGAATTCCTTTGATAAATAGTTATAATGGAAAAAGGAGCAGAAATGAAAGAAAATGAAAAGGGCAGAAAAATGGGGCCTGATGACCTTAGATCTTCGAAGATCAATGGCCAGGATTCACTTTTAAAACCTTCTGTCGAGAAACAAAAATATATAGGAATGGTAAGGTTTCAAAGGAAATGGCGGAGAAACAAGGGGAAGAGGGGGGCCCACCTTTTGTATAAGGGTAGAAGGAAGGAGGAATGTGGGCCATCGGATCTGGAGGATTGACAGTGGAGATCTGAGATGGTGGAAAAAGAGAAGGGTGAGGTTAAAACATTGGAAGCATTGTGGACCGTTAGATCTAAGAGAAATCAACGGTCAGGATTCAATCGGCAGGTTGATGTCGAAGGAATCATGAGATAAATGAGCACGATGAGATGAAGCGCGGACCGTCGGATTTGGTAGAATGAACGGTCAGGATTTGATCGCATCAGAGAAAAGGAAGAGATCCAAAACACTAAGTCTTTTGATTTTGTGATGCGCGATTAAGCGCTTACCGTTGGATCAGATTCAGAGATCAACAGTGGAGATTTAATCGACGGGCGTTATGGTAATGGGTTATGATGGAGCACGATTAAATCTCGATCGTTGGTTCTTGTGGGTTCAACGGCTGAGTTTCAATCGTAGGACCGCATTGGCGGAGGCTGAGGGAAAAGTGGAAAGGGAAATTCGTGATGTGATGAGTTGAGCCCAGATTTATTTCAAATTATTCCATCGGGTTTATGAAATAACAAAGGAAAGTTGGGTTTTTACGAAAATACAAAGGAAAATGGGGTTCGGGAAAGAGTTTTTAAGAATTTTAGCACCCGATTGCGAGGATTATTAGGTTGTATGAAATGAATGAAGTGATGAGGGGTTTTTTTAAAAGAAAGAGGCTTATCGCAATCGGAGTTTTCAAAATAAAAGGTAAACAAGGAGAATAGAAGACCCCGATTGCGATTGCACGATGGGGGTTAACTCCAGGTTATAGCTCCGGGTCTTATGTGGGGAAAAGGAGCTGGGGATAAAGCCGAAGGAGCTTAAAGCCTTAATGCAAAAAGACTGTTTTTTAGGATTTTTTAAGGATTTTCAAAGGATTTTGGGGGTTCTGATAAGAGTAAAAAGGGGTTTTAAACCTTATAAAGGGATTTTACAAGGCTTTAAAGGGAAAATCGAAGGAATGAGAGGCAAATGAAAGGGTTTATGGATGAAGTGAAGAAGGAAAATGGAGAAGTGAAAATGAGGGAAAGTGAGGCCTTTAAGCAGTTTTTCTCTTAGTAAATAGCAAATTTTTCAGGTTTATGAGGGCAACAGAAGTGAAGATTAACTAAAAGATTAGTTATCTTCATAAAAAATTTAATGATGATAGGTTTTCAAAGGGAATTATCTCTTGAAGTTTTGAAGAACAAAATTAGCCACTTCTTGGTATAACAGAATTTATTAGTGGCTAATAGTGGCTCCACTTGGGGAAGACAGATGGTTCTTTAGGTGTCTAGAACCTCAGTTGCAAATCTCTGGCTTTCTTTAAACCAATGCCTTAATCCATTGGCAGCAACCTTTCTTTTTCATCATCTCTGCAGCAATTTAAAACAATGGAATTCTGTCAAAACAATATGTATACCTACCCATTCCTAATGATCCTAACATTTTTTCTTCTTTTTCAGAGTGCATTTAGACTGGAAAAATCTCTTCAAAAACATTTTATTCTTTTGAAAAACAAAAAACTAATCTAAGTCTAATCTTATTTCTCCATGAACTTAGTTTAAACAGTTGAATTCATAAGCTTCTCTACCTAATTATTGTCTGTCGGGATTAGACTGTCTGACAGACTTTTATTCTCTAAATTCAAAAACAAAAATTTAAAAGCAGACAAGCTAGGATTGAAAATTCTAACTTGTTTCTAATCTATGGCATAAAAACAAGCTGCACATAGATTATTATTTGCAGAAAATTTTAAAACAAAATAAGAAGGCTTAAGATCTGAAAATTAAAAACATCCTTCATTATCTTCTTCAGCTCTGATTTTGAATTTATTTGAGCTGTGTTTTCTTTCTCATCTGGTTCAATTTTTGAGCGTATTAGAACCAGTTTGTTCTTATATCCTAATATACCTTACTGATAAGCCAAGATTATGCTATTTGACTGATCTAATTCACTAACCTATCAACAGTAAATTGAAAAGCTAATTAGTCATGATTAGGCTGTATGACTAACTAGAAGCATGTTTTTAGGAGTGGCATTTGAGCTTGCACACTTTCAGATTTTGCTTCTCTTTTTTGGTATGGGGTTGTACCTTTTTTGTTTTAATATCTGCCCTCTTTTCTATTTTCTATTGCTTTTGTATTTCTATTTTTCTAACTTTGAATGCAATGTTCAGACTATGATTTTTACAATGAAAAGTAAAAGGCTTTGAAACTCATGACTCTTTACAGAAGTAACGTTTGAGCATCCTGCCATTGACAGGACCTCCATACAGATCTTCTCCATTCAATTCTTTCAGGAAAAACACATTATGACCCCTCTCAGCATGAATAATATAGGGTCCTTTCCACAAGTTCTAAAACTTGCCATGTTTTCCCTTCTATTCCCTTCTTGAATCCCACTTAAGGACAACATTTCCAACTTGGAAATTGTTTGCCTTAGTCCTTTTATCAAAGAGTTTCTTGATATTTTCTTGGACTAACGGTGTTCTTTCATAGACTTCTTCTCTAGTCTGCTGTAAATGAATTGTTTGGTTGATTCTTCTCTGCATGTCATTCTCTTCAATCTACATTTCTTGGAGGAGTTTCATGACTGGAACTCCTAATGATGTTGGGAAGACTTGATCCATGCCATAAACCAACCGATAGAGGGACATATTTATTGATTTATTTGTAGTTAATCTATCAGCCCATAAGGCATGAACTAGCTTACTGTGCCATGATTTCTGATTCTTCTCCAACAACTTTTTAATGATATTGATGAGGCTTTTGTTGGAGGATTCAGCTAATCCATTTCCTTGGGGATAGTAGGCAGTAGAATGACCCAAGGTAATGTGGTATTTGTGAAAAAAATCAACCATTCGTTTAGATTTAAAGGCAACAACATTATCTGTTATGATTTTTCTAAGACAACCAAATATGGATGGGATATTTGTTTCAAGGAACTTGATAATGACAGAGTTAGTAGCATTCCTAGATGGTATTGCTTCTATCCACTTGGTAAAGTAGTCAGTGGCAGTGAGGATCCACTTATGTTGGGCTGATGAAGATGGGTAAATTTCCCCAATGAAATCCAAGCCCCATTGTTGAAAAGGTGCCTCAACACTGATAGGATGTAAAGGTAAGGGAAGGAGTTTTCTTTTGCCATAAAAAATTTGACACTTATGGAAAGACATGACCAACTTCTAAGTATCTGGGAAAAGGGTGGGCCAATAGTGACCAGATCTAAGAATTTTGTTTGCTATGGTCTTCCAGTAGAGGTGTCCTCCACATTCTCCTTCATGCAGCTCACGCATGATTTTTCGTGCATCATCTTCAAGTAAACATTTAAGCCAAAATTCCAACAGCATTTTTCCAATATACTACCCCATCTAAGATGCAATAACTCAAAGCTTTCTGTTTAAAAAATATAGCTTTATTTTTAGACAAAGAAGGAGGGGCATTTAAATACAAAAGCACATAAATGATGTCAGCATACCAAGGAGAATCCAAAAATGTTTCTTCAATGAAAGGAGCAATGGATTCTTCTATTTCTTCCAACACATCTACCATGTTCATATCTAGTGCTTGGAAGTTAGACTTAGCCATAAGTTTTGCTAATCCTTGCCCTTTAACTAGTTTGGTGGGCCTGATTTCTAAGTCATATTCAAGAATAGTTGCAATCCATTTTCCCCTTTTACCATCAAGGTCTTGACTTAGAATATCCTTGACAACAGTATGTGGAAAAAAAGCAATTATGTGAGAGTGTAAAATGTAGACTCTAAAGTCTTTTAGTGATTTCACTAATGCTAATGCTTGCTTCTCCATGATGTTATATTTGAGAGGAGCATCTCTTAAGGCCCTACTAAAAAAGGATATTGGTTGTTCTAGCCCCAAGTCATTCTTTTGTAGTAATACCACAACTATTTTATGTTCAGATGCAAAAGAAAAGATATAAAAGTCTTTGGTGAAATCTGGACTAATCAAGACTGGTGTTTGAGTGAGAGCTTGTTTAACTTGTTCAAATGATTGTTTAGCTTGTAAAGTCCATTTCACACCTACCTATTTCTTAAGCATGTTTGTCATTTTTTCTAATAGCTCAGCAAGGTTGGGGATAAACCTCCTCAAAAAATTAATCTTCCCAATGAAAGATTGTAATTATTTGAGGCTTCTTGGATGGCTGATTTGCAATATGCCATCTATCCTTTTAGTGTATATTTTGATTCCCTCTTCTGAAATTATATGACCAAGAAGTTTACCTTCTTGGAGACAAAAGAGTGTCTTCTTGGGATTCAACGATAAGCCAAATTTCCCACACTTCTCAAAAAAATTTCTCAAATGAATCAAATGTTCTTCATCAGTTTTTGAGAAAACAGTTATGTCATCAAGGTAAATGATTATAAAATAGCCAATATCTTCAGAGAAGGCTATGTCCATGGCCCTTTGGAAGGTGGCCCCCGCATTCATCAAACCAAATGGCATTTTGACATACATAAAGGTGCCCCAAGGTGTAGTAAAAGCAGTTTTGAGTTGATCACTTGGGAGCACTAACACTTGATTGTAGCCCGAGAACCCATCCAACAGTGATATTATTTTTGACCCAACTACCCTTTGAAGTATATGGTCCATCTTGGGCAAAGGGTGGTTTTCTTTTAGAGAGGCTCTATTTAAATTTCTAAAGTCAATGCAGAGGCTGATTTCCCTTGTCTTCTTCCTAACAGAAACTAAGTTTGACACCCATTCTGAATATCTAATGGGTACTATAATCCCAGCATTATGCATTTTTTCAATTTCTTTCTTAACTAAAGGCAATAAAACAGGGTTTATTCTCCTTAGTTTTTGTTTGAAAGGTTTTTTATTTCCTTAAGAGGAATTTTGTGCTGAATGATGCTGGTATCATAAGATTTAAAGTCTTTGTATCCCCAAGCAAACACATCCCTGAATTCTTTGGACAACTCTATGTATTGCAATTTTATGTGAGCTGGGAGAGTGCTGGATAGTTTAATCATCTTAGGTTTTGCTAGGCTACCTATGTTATGTTCTTCTACATTTGTTTCCACAGGCTCCATTCTTGGTTCTTTGCCTACATCATTAAAATCAAAAAGGTGTTCTGAAGGTGTGAGACCTCTTGGAATTGTATCACTTTTGCATTGTAAGACTTCCAAGTCTTTCTGGTCTACGTAGTCAATTAATTATTCTTCAAAAGGATTCTCATATTGATTTATATCAACAGAAGATGTCATTTCAATTTTTGGGATTTGTTTAATATACAAACAGTTTTCTTTATGGTTGGTTTCTAATGTTGGTATGTCAAAATCATTTCCGATTTTAGGAAATCATCTATGTGTTTGTCAGAGTCAAACACTTGCCAGTAATCCTCATTATCAGGCACACCAAGCTTTTTTTTTACCTTTACACTGAGCTATTCATTTATTTGAAGTATTTGGCAGTTGCTGGTATTGAAAGAAATTTCATTTGCTAGATTATTTTGTGCTCTTGGAATGAAACCAAGTTCATACTTTTCAAAGGTTTTTAATAAATCTAGGGCAACATTTCGATACTCTCTAAGTCTTGGGTTTCTAGCTGAGTATTCTCCTTTGATTTGTCTTATGATAAGTTCATAATCTCCTAAGATTGATATCCTTTGGGCTTCTAATTGTTTAAGCAATTGTAAGCCAAGGAGAAGTGCTTCATATTCAGCGATATTGTTTGTGCATGAAAAATCCAGTTTATATGAGAAACTCTTATTCGTATTTTGAATCCATGCACCTACCCCTGCACTTGTTTTATTACAAGATCTGTCAAAGTTTATTGTCCAAAGTATATCAGCCTCATTTTCATTCTCTTATTGCTGTTGATTTTCAATGTTTTGAATTTGATTTGGGGGAAGATTTGATTGTTCTAGTGAATTGATTTGCTCTTGGTTTTCTTTTTCTTGTTGAGTGATTTCATCTTCATTGTATAAGATGAAGGAATCTAAGCTTGACTGAATGGAATAAATTGGAGATTTTTTTGGTTTATCTATGTTTCTCACCATGTATTTCATGTGGGATTCCCTGTATAACCTTCTGTTTTGGTTAAAAACTAGGATGGTGGCATAAGACATGTCCATTTGAAGGCTTCCCTGAAGTTTGACTCCCCATGATCTTGAAAAAAGCATGCCATACTTTGGGGGAATGTCAGCTACAACTATGTCCATCACTAGACTCTTAGCAGGGATTTTAGATAAGTTAACACATAAATATTTGATTAAACCCAAGCATTTGACTCTACTTGAATCAAAGGAATACAAATCCTTGTATGGTTTAGTAATTTCTAAGCCTAAGCTTTCCATTACTACTTTGGGCATAAGATTATGTGAAGCTCCAGAGTCTAACATGGCATTGTGTAAAATTTTCTCATGTATATTCAAACTAACATAGAAGGGAGGGACAACTCCTTCTTGGTATTTTCCTTCAACTTCTAGACCAAACAACAACTCAGGATTTTCATCTGTCAAGTTTAAGGTATCAATATCACTTCCTAAGTTCAAAGATTTCAAAACTTGGTTTTTGTACACTTCTTGGGTTACTAGCTCAGCTAGAGGCATAGTAATTTTTATCTTTGCAATCTCTCCCTCAAGGTTGAAAGGAACAATTGATTTGGTCATATTTACATATGTCTTTTCAATTGAATTCCTTTCAGCAATTTTGATTTGCTAAAATTTGTTTGGACTGGTAATTGGGACAGTTTTATTAGGTCCACTAGTTGAAGTGCTAGGGATGCTTTTCTCAACATTGGGCTGGCTACTTTTCTTTTTGTTTGAATCTAGTTTCTTAGCCAAAATGTTGGGTTTGTCTGTTGTTTTCTTAGGCTGATTTTTTGCATTTTTCTTAACAACAGTGTTGGTGTTTTTTTCTTTTGAATTGTCTATGTTCCCTTTGCTTCTAAGATCATATTGTTTGTGAAACTCCATGATTGTGTTTTCAAACCCCAATCTATAATCATCAAAATCTTCATAGATGTTTTCATTTTGATCCGAGGAGAAGAAACCTTGTTCTTCTTCAGTGAGGAAAACATCATCCCCATTGTCTGATCCAATCAAGTTTACATGACCTTCTGCCAACCTTTAAATCTCCCTATCTTCCTCATATTGATCTATAGAGTTTTGTTGGAAGGGAGGTATAATCTGTTGGTCATTTTCTTTTTTCCTATCTTGATTGTTTTCTCTTCTATAATTCTGATTTCTATTTCTATTTTGGTTTTTTTGAGGTTATCTTGGTGGAAATCTATCATTCAAGTTGATATTTTCAAGCATATTCTCCATTACTTTCACTAGGTTGTCAATTTTGGTGTCAGAAGATGAGGTTGAGGGTGCAATGTCATCTTTATAAGTTAACCCTCTTCTCTGATATCAACCTATTTCTCTTCTCAATTATGTTTGCTTCTACACTCATGACTCCTTTCTACACATGTCTTCTAGAGTTCGGTAATCTCTCTCCCTTAGTTGATAGGCCATTTCGGCGTCAAAACCTTCGGGATATCTTACTAAGGCCATGCCTAGGAGGTTCATGTGAGGTGGAAGAGCATGTGTAGATACTATTAAACCTAGTGGAGTAATCATGAACACTCTCCCCTTGATTTCTTTTAAAATTTGTTATGCTACTAAGATTTGGAGAGGATTCCTTTTGATTTCCCATATGTTTATAAATGTTTGATGCAAAGCGGGGGAGATCATTGATGTTGTTAAGAGATAGGCTTTTAAACCATTTTTTTACTTCTCACCTAAGCTTTTGGGCAAATATTCTCATCTGTATGGTCTCATCTTCTATCTCCATGTAATCAAATGCATCATTCATTTTGTCTATATGCTATTGGGCGGTAGTGGGTTCATTTGCGATGAAATGAGGAATTTTAGATTGATAATCATTTGGTAAGGGAACCCGAGAGGTTGTGGTAACAATAATGGGGCATACCATGTTGCCATGGTAAAATAAGGTGGATTTACAAGAGTGAAAGTGGGCTGAAATGGAAGTGTTTTGAACGGTGGTAGTATGGATTGGAGTGGAAGAAACACTTGGGCCACGACAAATTGGTTTGAAATGATTTATTATGAAAAGAAGGCTAAAGTTGTGAAAGAAGGCTGGGAATTAGGAGGAGTGGAAGGTGAGGCTTCTCTACTAAAGCTACATTTCCAAATGCCAACGATTTCAAGATCAGTTTGGCTTAAATCACCTTGAGATCTAGTTCTAAATATGTTCTTTGTGTGATGTAAGTCAAAGTGTAAATCCTCTAAAACCATGAGTTTTTTTAGGAATGATTTTTCTTAAAGAGGCTCCCATCGGCAAGCTGATTTTCTAGATTTAGAAGTCACATACAGAATTCTCTCTCGGATTGTCCAAATATTGTAGGAGGATTAGGGTCTATATGGGATCTAGTGTTGATCTTATGTGAAGCGAGACTTCTTTTTCAAAAATGAGAAGGCTAAGGTTTTTTTTTAGGGAGGCATTTACATTTTTTGAAAATTTTGCCTCACAATGTCTTATCTAGTATGGGACTAGGCTTCTAAACTTCCTCGAAGTTGGTTAACACAATCTTAAGTGCGGAGAGCTAGATAGGTTATAGGCCTATTGGGGCTAGTGGAAGTCGCCGAGTTGAAACTTTTTAGCTTTTATGAAGATAAAATATTGAATGGTTCCACCACCATGTTTATTAGGAAGCTAATGCGAAATATTTTTTAGTTTTTTCGAGTTTATATGGTTTTTGAAAGACTAAAGAGTCTATAAGAGCTTTCTAGGCGGTATGAACTCGGTGGTCCCTCTGCAGGTAAATTGGTGATAATCCTTTGGATATTCTTGAAGACAAAGGGATTTTGCAGGTCTGGTGTATTTAGATTGTCTTAACTCAAAAATGTCCCAACGTGATCATCATTATGTTGGGATCACATTGTTTTGATAGATTGTGGAAATCAAAGTACAAGGCAACATCGAAACCAATCTTTAGAGTTCGGGATCTAGTCCTCCTATTCTCAAAGAGGGATCTCTCAAATTATTTGTTTTTGCAAAGGTTTATCTTGTGTGCTTTGAGTATTGGTTTTAGACTAGTTATTAAGTGCAAGTGTTTGTTTGTTTGTTTGGTTGGATGACATAGGAGAACATGAAAAGTCTAGGAAAGATAGCTAGAAAGGAGAAATGTTAGATTGATTGGGTATTGAAATCAAGAGAAGGGGTTTATGACAAACTTATCAATGAATATGGGATATCATAGGGCAAACAACAGCCTGAGGATCCTTTGGTTTTGTGAATGAGATGGACATCAATGATTTGGAAAGAGAAATTGAATTCTCAACAAAGGTAACTTGAAAACATAAATTAAACAATAAAGAGGAGTATTTGATAGACGGGGGTAACCATAAATTCTACAAACACACTTCAAGCAAATAATGACTTCAATACAACTTTCAAAATGAAATCTAAGATTCGGGAGCATCCTATTTCCTCAAAGATTTTATTTCAAATGACTTAGAAAACATAAAAAGATTCAACGATAATTGCGAGTCATAGAAGAATTTTAACACATCTATGATGCAACTATAAATACCTCTAAAACAATTGTTAAAGCAAGGACAAAGTGCATGATCATAACGGAGGCCTCCTTGGCTAACTATAAACAATGGTACTTAAAAAGGAGACTTGAAAACGACCTTCAAGTGGCCGGCCAGAGACAAGCAAAGGAGAACCATAAATCATGTTGAAACCAAGAAACTTATTTGAACTATTAGAGAAATAAACAAGCATGAGGACTAAAGAGAGAGATTAAAGACTCTAAAATACCTCATCGAAGAAAACATGTGACTTAATTGAAGGATGAACAAGTCTGGAAGTGCTTCTAGGAGTCATTTCTTAGCCTAAAAATTTCTAATCTCTTTTGTATTAAGCATTTATGTAACAAAATGAAAACGAGGATAAAACATCAAACGATTCGAGAATACTTCACCCATGACCAAGCTCATGGATCCAATGATAGAGCCTTCCTCGAAACAAGCGTGTTTCAACATCATCAAGCTTCCAAGACTTCAATTTCTTCCTCAACTTCGGGCCAATTATATATGCTTCCAGAGAGTTTCGTTATTACAACTAGTGAACAATCAACTTTTGTATCTCATCTTCCTTGATATTTATAGAAGAAATGAGGAGGTGGAAGAGTTTTAGGATTGAAGTGTAATAAGTCTACATAAATGCAACTCCTTGCCTTGAAAACCATGCAAGGTATA
Source organism: Pinus albicaulis (assembly GCA_034641835.2). Classification (NCBI taxonomy): domain Eukaryota; kingdom Viridiplantae; phylum Streptophyta; class Pinopsida; order Pinales; family Pinaceae; genus Pinus; species Pinus albicaulis. The sequence continues at coordinate 1,370,062,871 of CM076580.1, forward strand.
AGGCGAGGAATGCATCAAATTACAACTACATTTATGCTTTTTAAGGCTCAATGGGTAAAAATATTGACTTCGAGGGCCTATTTATCCTTCACAATAACTTCAACGGCAGTTTAAAATATCTTTTTTGCTTGAAATAACTATTCTACTTTGTGGTTAGACAAATATCTTGTTAAGCGTCGCCCCAGACCTTATTTTCAATTTATTGAGGGAAGTTTTGCCCGGTGGCTTTTGGTAGGTTGGAGAGGATTCAATTAGCCTCTTTGATGTGGCTCGGTGTCCTTGAGTGATATTTTCCTCTATTTTTTTACTAAAACACCTTTAATGTCTTTGATACGTGTTTTAGGCACGATTAGACTTAATTCTTATCATCCAGGTCTTCATACTCTGCTTGTGTAGATCAGGCATTTGATTTTCGAGAGTTTACCTTAATCCTTTTAAAAACTACGATTTAAACCTTTAAAACACGATACTCTTTGGTCTCTGTCTTCAATCTTTGATTTTCTTTAATAAATGGACTCTAGCGTATTTTTGTTGTGTTGCGAGTGCGCAAAGGGTTTTTATAATATTACCAATGTTCATGAGTCATAGTTAAATTTGTTTTTCGAACCATTGTATATTCATTTCCTTCATTTATAGTGGCACAGGGGATCATCATCCACAGCCTTTTTGTTTCATTTAAAAATAGTGGAAAAACATTTATAACCTGCAAAAAATGAGAAAAGTTAAGAAAAATCCGTGAGGGATAGGTTTAGACAGCACTGAGTGCGAGAAGAAATCGTGGTCATTGATCCAGATAAATTGACGATCGAGATTTCTCGATGGGTTGATGGGGAGGCATTCGGATGAAAATGAGGATCAGATTAAGTCTAGGCCGTTGATCTAGATTGATAAAAGGTTGAGGTCAATCGGGAGTTTTATAATGCGGAGGGGGTAACATTATAATAAAATGGAAGAAAATATATCTGAAAAGGAGAAAACGCTATCGGAGGCAAAAAGGGGTTTAAATGGAGTCTGGGCATAACTTTGAATGAGGACCATTAGATTAGGGCATCTAACAGCGGAGATTGCTCGATAAGTTCTTAAGTCGGGTAGATGGAAGCAGATCTATTGGAGACGAAGATATGATCTGGGCCGTCGGATGTTATGAAATGGACAACGGAGATTAAATAAGCAGATGTAATGTAATGGGGAAAGGTGTTTTGGCGAAGAGAAACGGAGAATGGTTTCGCGCGGCTCTAGGTGGTTTTCAAGATTTTCCCAAAGAACGTGATAGGTTTGCGCTTGACACTTGTCCTTTCAATGCCGCCCATATCGCGTAAATTTTTGTGGCTGCGTTCGAGGGCAAAATTCACAACGATATGGTGTCTCGGCCATCGGATGAAAGGTGGAGAGATCGAGCGGTGGGAACCAGGCGCGATGGGGTAAGATGCGCGGGGCGAGAAAGGTGGGGCGAGGTCAAGGGCCGGTTTAAACCTTGATCGTTGGATCATGGGTGAATGATCGAGATGTTGTTGATGGAGGAAAAAATAAAAGGGCGGAGGTGAGCCATCGGGTTCATTATGGATCGTCAGATCTTTCGCATGGATGGTCAAGATCAAAGGTAGGAGCACCAGTGCTTCAAAAGGGAAGAAGATTATATGGATGGGCCGAATAGATCCTGGTCGTTGGATCTACAAAACCAACGGTTGAGATTGCGTTAGAAAAATGATTCGGGACTTGGTGGACAGATAGAAAATGGGCGATGCGATTAGATTCTGACCGTTGGATCGGAAGGGGAATTAACGGCCAGGATTGAATCGGCGGGCGCGAGTGATGGACTTATGAGCAGAGTGCAATTATACCTCAGGCGTCATATCCATGGGAACGAACGGTCGAGATTGGATCGGAGATCGCAAAATCAGAGGAGGCAAAGGGATGGCACTTCAGATTTTGCGTGATGCGATTAAGCGCCAACCGTCAGATCTAGGAGTAGATCGACGGTTAATATTCAATCGGAGTGGTAATGGAGGAAGTTTATGGGCGGGATGTGACTTTAGCGTTGGTCGTTGGATTTATAAAGATCGACGGCGGAGGTTGGATCTGGGGTTGAAGGGAGAAAACTCATCGCATCGGAGATTTTTTGGAAGAACAAAGGAAAAACGTTAATAGAAAGCTCTGATTTGCGATTTACGATTTAGGCCTTAGCGCTTGGTCGCGGCTCCGGGTTTTATTGTTGGGAAAAATACTGAGAGGGGGGGGGGGGGTGAATCAGTATTTACTGCATATTCAAAACTTTTGACTTTTTCATTCCTTTAAAACCCATACGCTACTTTTCTGAAGCCAACTAGCGTATACACGCGAGGATATCCTTTATAACACTCGCGTATACACGGATATCTACTTATGACATTAGTTCTTCACTTAAATCATTCCATCAATCAATCATCGGATGTTTAATAAACAAAAACATGTGCGGTAAGAACGAGAATAAGTCATCACACAATGCATCACACATGAACACCGGGATTTTGGTGAAGCCGTCGGGAGAAAACCCTTTCTTTATGAGTTGCTCGGCCTTCAATATTTTATTATAAGAAAACATATTACAACATATGTCTTTAGCGCGGTGCCCGGCCGGCACGCGAGGCACCCGTGCTCGGTTTGACCTCTCCTGGAAGGAGCTCCAACCCACGGCTCGTTTACCGGCCTCTCACAGGCTACGACCGTCTCGTTTACAGCCTCTCCTGGAAGGGAAGCTACAACACGGCAGAAGGCTACAACCCTCGGCACCACCTTGGACCACGTTTCATCAATTTTTCTGCCCCGGATCCAACAACTTCAATAGAACACAACACGAGGGCCACAATTCATCACAAGCCAGAACCCTTTCCATGCTTTTAAGCACGAACATACATCATCAGCAGAGATACATATCAGCACGGTCCGGATAGCGAAACACGGCGAACGGATCGGTCTTCATACCCCTTGCTTCGGCAAACCCTAGTTTGAATGCGCGCTTTCCCTTCAACGATGTCGCGTATATACGCGCTTTCCAGATCCAAACAAATCAGCGTATACCTCGGTGTATATTTCATTGCGCATACGCGTTTTTACTTCGGCGAAGGCTACGTATATCACAACGCTTCCTCATGACTAAATAGCGTATAGATCTTCAATCATTACGGAAGCGACATACTTAGATGGGATCCTTATATTCGGATTCAGTTACCCTTTTACTTCGGACAGAGATGTTCGCCTTGATGTTCGCCTTATCCTGAGATCTAGGCCTTCCATAGCGGATCTAGCGAGATACAAGTGCATTTGAGATCTAGATCCCCTTCTTCATCATTGGTGCATCATACCTTCGATTTGTCTTCAAGTGTAACCCTTTCCATTCGGATCTACTTGAGAGAGAAGTATTTATTCAAGCTGAGACATCTTGCACCCACACTCATGATTTGCACAATGAAATTCTTCTCCTTATATATGTTTATCCTTTTTCAATACCATGAGCCCCTTTTGATACCATGGGCCAAAACAATACCTTGAGCCCAAAGCTTCTGGACGGGGTCAGTGGCGGATCATTACCCAATACCATGGGTCAATTTACCCTTGGTTTTGCACTTTTTACAGCGCTTTAGCCCATACGCGACTTGGCACGTTATTTTCGCGTGCATACGCGACTTCCCACAGACGATCGGCGTATGCAAAGAGACATACTCTTTCATCCTTATTTTGAGCACATTACGAATTCTTTTCTTCATTGCCTTCTGTACCACCCAACGTGAAAGCATATTTCTTCATCGAGGCCATATCCTCTCAAGTACAAATTCATCAAGTAAGTTGTCATCATCTCCATCAAGTGGGTTGCTTTTCAAGGACAACACTTAGCATCATATTGTCAACAAACATCAGATTTACATTATTTACCAAGTCCATCAAGTCAAGAATAACTTCATCAGTGGTTTGCCATCAAGGACAACACATGTCAACGATCGCATGTCTTCATCTTCATTTAGTGGGTTGCCATCAAGGACAACATCCTGCATCATATTTCCAACAATCTCCCCCTTTGGACTTGATGGCAACCATGATGGTGTTTGGTTACCACAGAGATAGGTACCATGTCCTCTCCCCAAATATGTCACTCTCCCAAATATTTGACATCTTTAACTTCTCTTCATTCAAACACCATGTCACTCTCCCCCTTTGACATCAAGGGCAAAGGGCGGATCAAAACCAACACTCTCCCCCTTTTCTCCTCATGTGGAAGAAACGATACAACGAATCGATATGTCTTGAAGTGGCCACGCTCCCCCGAGTTCATCTTGAATCTTCAAACATATTTGTCGATGAAGTACATGACTCTGTAAACTTCCTATCACCAAAGACTCATACTTACATCGATTATCCAACCAAGTGGATTTGCATATGAGACTCAACTACTGACAAGTGGGTTTACAAAATTTGACTCACTTACCCAACCAAGTGGGTTTACACCACGATTGACAAGTCCATACATGACCGAATATTACAATTCTAACATGAAATCTCAACAAGACCTTTTCAACAAATTACAAAGATGACCATTTAAGACCAACACCCAGAAAGTCCTCAAGAGAGAGAACATGTTGAACCATCATAGTACGACAATACATTATACTTTCAGCCAATGACAACGCCCCACGAATACGCGCCAGCATCCTTTTCATATGACTAAGAGCTGCCCCTTAGTTTGAGCATCCACGAAAACTTCCACCAACAAATCATCAAAAACATTAGAAACGAGTTATGAGAAGCTGGAATACCACCGGAGATACCATGATGTCAGAATGCCAAACGACATTCGAAATTTGTCTTCGAAGGCGAACTTGACCAAAAATTGTCGACCCAATCGGTCATACGGTTTTCTTGCGGGGAACTCGCGTATATACGCAAGCTTGTGTTCTAAAGCTTAAGTATCCAAAGACATCTTCTAAATTCAACGGGATCTGATTTTCGGTAGGCGAAAACCCGAGTTCGCTTCTTTACGAGACATTTGAATGCTTTACTGTGCTACGAGATAGATAGAACGATGTAGTTGTGTCTTCGAGCGTCATCCAACGGTTGTGGCATCGGTACGGTAGTAACCAAGCCTTTTAGATTCTTTTGCGGCATCAATACAATATTTCCAAGAGAATTCTCATATCGGGGAACGGTATCTTCACATCGGTGTCAAGCAATCATCCATGGTCCAACATCACCATGATCTTCAAGATTTAACATTAAGTAACATATGTAGGCAAAAGATCTCAGCCATGGCTTAAACTCTATATGATACGAAACAAACGATATCCAACTCATCCACACAAAGATACTTATAGAAGCCTTCGGGGCTCAAAATCTCATCATAATAATCCATGTACCAAATCATCATCATTTGAGCATGAGTATCACGAAGACGAAGAATATGGAGTCATATTTCCAACAATGCAACCATTAGAATTCAGCTTTTCTCCCCCCTAAACCGGTGCTTCTTCTTTAACTTGTGCAATCTGAAACACCTTCAACGGCAAGTCATCGACAACAATCTGCGCCGATCGAGTCCTCGTCTACGAAATTATAAGACTTTCATCTCAACAACGAGTGCTCTTCATCATAAAGCAACCAGGCTTCATCCATAATGTTCAACACAAGAACCCATGTATCATTTCATTATCATGAGTATAACCAGAATAATGCTAACAGTGCAATCATCAGTAGTTAGACTAATGCTCCCCCTGGACCTCTGCTCCAGATCTTCAGCTATCAGATAAATTTTCTCATCATCAATGCATACGCGGCTGTGTCAGCTGGAACTCGTGTGTATACGCGACTTTGTTTCATAGAACCCGCGTATGGAAAGTGAAGCATAGAAAATTTTCATCTTCCTTAATTTCCTTCTGAGCCTGTACCTCCTGTACCTATCCTTTCCACATCAGAAGCGATGTCAGAAGTAAACATGACCAGAATAATCAAATCAACCATGAGAGACATCATACATTGCTTCCCCTGTGATGATACATTACTAAAACTCATAATGTATCCCACAGCATTCACCATTCAATAAAGTAAGCTTTGAAGCGGATAGCTGGGTAAGGTAAAATTACTACGTTTATGATTGATCCTCCTTCTTTTTCAAATTTGCTTGAGCTTTCCAGCGTGATAACGAAAATTGTCCACTTTCCCCGGATACGATTTCATCCTTTTGCATTCTTTTTCTACATGTCCATACTTGTTACAAGCATAACATCTCATGTGGCCAGATAAATAAACATAAGAATCATAATGAGTATTTATATTCTTCCTCCTTTTACAATCAGCTGGTTTATGTCCATACTTGTTACATGAAAAACAATATCCCTTGAATAAACCAAAGTACCTTTCTGAGTAGAATCTGTTTGTTTGAAATTTGAAATGATACGCCCCTATGATTTGCTGCAACATGCCCATAATTATGACATTTAAAACATTCAACGTTCTTGAATGAATTCCTTTGAGAATTCATGATTGTTGGTACATCGGGTTTTTGCATTGATATCCTTTGAATCTTCAGCACTTCCTTGTGAACTAGATTCTCCTTTAACGGTTTCATGAAAACCAAGACCAAGTTTGATAGCAGGAGACCTTTGATTACTCAGAATATTGTCCAAAATCTTAGTGCTATCTTGAAACCTCAAAAGTTTAACTTTTTCTTCTAATTTACCTTTGAGAATGTTTACCTCCACCTCCAAGGCTTGGCATTGCTTCTTCATGCTTTCTTCTTTCCTTCTTCCGTCTTCTAATTGGTTATTCAGATTTAGAATCTCTTCTTTCAACCCATTTTCGTTTTCTTCACATGTTTTTTACGGCTCTTCATTCTTCCTTTTTGATTTTTCAAGATCTTCTTTGAGAGAGATGATTTCTGCTCCAAGGCCTTCCTTTTCAAATGGTTGTAGAGGTTCCTCATTCTTCTTGCTTGATGCCTCAAGATCTGCTTACAGAGAGATGATTGCAGCTTCAAGTCCTTCATTCTTCTTGCTTGATTTTCCGAGATCTGCATTTAGATCGTTGATTTCTACTTCTAGTTCTTTAATACGATTTTGATACTTGTCCACCTGACCATTCAGCATTTCTATCATCTCTTTGTTGATAGAATCTTTCTTATCAATTGCTCTTTGTTGTTCTTCATCTTTGATCTTGAGAGCTTTCTCTATTTCCAAAACACTACTTTCACAAACTTCATTATTGTTTGTACCACAAAGATCATACAAAGGATGACCCCAATCACTATCTGATTCATCTTCTTCAATTTCTGCTAACCATGTTTTCTGAGACATCTTCTTGCTTTGAGTAGCCTTCTTCTTTTTCTTCTTTGCCATGATCACTTTCAGATCATGGTCATAATCTTCTTCATCTTCATTGGACACTTCATCATCATCTTCATTTGCATAATAGCTCTTCCTTTTTCCAAATTGTTTCCCTTTACCATGTTTTTCTTTATAAGGGCATTTAGCAGCATAGTGACCAACTTTTCCACACTCAAAACATTTGAAGGGAAGCTTACCTTTGAATCATCCAGTACCAAGTTGGAGCTTTCTCACAAAATTCGCTTCTTCTTCATTGGATATATAGCTGGATTCTTTAACAACTTCCTTTTCCTTTCCTTTTGTAGATGCCTTAAAATCAGCTTCTCTTATTTGATAAGGACCTCCTTGTCTCATTTCAAAAGCAGTCAGAATACCATGTAATTGAACAATAGTAAGAGTTTGCAGATCTTGCCTTTCTTTAATAGTTGAAACTTTAGAGTCAAATTTTGAAGTCAAGGATCTTAAGACCTTTTCCACCAGAGTAGTATCAGTTATGGTTTCACCCAAATTTCTCATTCGATTTACAATATCTTCCAGACGAAGAAAGAAACTGACAACACTTTCATCACTATGCATTTTCAAAGTTTCATATTCAATTCTAAGAGTTTGGAGTTTTGCACTTTTTACCTTTGTGTCTCCTTCATATCTTAGAATGATTTTGTCCCATATTTCTTTTGCTGAATGTAGCTGCATTACTTTAGCAAATTCTGATTCAAACATGCTTCCTAATAAGACATTCACTGCTTTGGCATTGATTTCATACTTCTTCCTTTCTGCTGCATCAGTAGGAATACTTACCGGGTATTGATAACCTTCTTCCACGATTGCCCATACATATGCACCAAGACTTTGCAGATATGCTTCTATTCGTACCTTCCAGAATATCAGATTGCTTCCATTGAATAGAGGTGGCTTTATAGACATCACTCCTTCTTGACTTCCCATTGCGACGGATCTCCTTCAGGCGATCAAGCTTCTGCAGAAGGACCCGCTCTGATACCAATTGTTGGGAAAAATACTGAGAGCGGGGGGTGAATCAGTATTTACTGCATATTGAAACTTTTTACTTTTTCATTCCTTTAAAACCCATACGCTACTTTTCTGAAGCCAACTAGCGTGTACACGCGGATATCCTTCATAAAACTCGCGTATACACAAGATCTAATTATGTCATTAGTTCTTCACTTATATCATTCCATCATTCATTCATTAGATGTTCTATAAGCAGTAAACATGTGCAGTAAGAACAGAATAAACCATCACACAAAGCATCACACATGAACATAAGTTTTTAGGTGGAAACCCAGAGTCGGGAGAAAAACACGCTGCGGTTGGCAAGCCTTCAATATTTTGTGCCAGAAAAAACATCCCACAACATATGTGCTGGCGGGCCGACGTGCCAACGACACCCCTGCTCTCGTTCGACACCTTTCGCTCTGGGCTCCTTTGACTTTCGTTCCGCCTCTGACTATGGGAAGGGAACCTCGACCCCATTTTGCTCTCGTTTACCAGCCTCACCTGGAAGGGAGCTACGACCCCCTGATCTCATTTACCAGCCTCACCTAGAAGGGAGCTACCACCCCCTGACTGAAGGCTACAACCCTCAGCACCGCCTTGGACCACGTTTCATCAATTTTCACACTGGATCCACAACTTCAATAGAACAACACTTGCAGGCCACGTTTCATTATATTTTCAGACTGGACCCTTTCCATACTTTTAGCACAAACATACATCACCAACAAATACTTATCAACACAGATCAGATAGCAGAAACACAACAGAACAGATTAGATATTTCATACCCTTTGCTTCAGTAAACCCTAGTTTGCATACGCGCTTTCCTTTCTCTGATGTCGCGTATATACGCGCTTCCTTCCATATAAATCGGCGTATACTTCAGTACAAATTACAAAGCTAATTTTATTGCGCATACGCGCTTTCTCTTCAGCGAAGCCGCGTATAGATCTTCCACCATCATAGAGCAGCATACTTCTTCAGATCAGACATTCAGTTCAGATTTACCCTTTTACTTCAGACATATGTTCGCCTCATTTCAGATCTAAGCCTTCCATAAACAGATCTAGCAAATACAGATACATTTCAGATCTAGAAATCTCGCTTCATCATTTCTTCATAGGTGCATCATAGATTCAGATCTATCATCAAACCTTTACCCTTTCCATACAGATATACTTCACAGAGAAGTATTCATTCAAGCTCAGACATCTTGCTTCCACACTCATGATTTGCATAATGAATTTCTTCTCCTTATATAGGTTTATCCTTTTTCAATACCACGGGCCAAAGCAATACCATGAGCCTTCAATACCACGGGCCAAAGCAATACCATGAGCCTTCAATACCACGAGCCAAATCAATACCATGAGCCTTCAATACCACGGGCCCCTGTTTTTGCACTTTATGAGCACTTTTTTCCCATACGCTACTTGGAACGTTTATTCCCGCGTGCATACGCGACTTCCCTTAGGCAAATCCGCGTATTCCTAGAGACATACTCTTTTCATCAAGATTTAGCACATGTTGAATTCCTTTCTTCATTGCCTTCTGTACACACTGTAGATACATCAGATTTACTTCATCAAGAACAGGTTCTATCAAGCACAACTTCATCAAGTAAGTTGTCATCATCTTCATCAAGTGGGTTGCCTTTCAGGGACAAGAATCAACATCATAATATCAACAAGCATCATATCACATCAGATTTACATCATTTACCAAGTACATCAAGTCAAGAATAACTTCATCAGGTGGATTGCCATCAAGGACAACACATGTCAACAGTTGCATGTCTTCATCTTCATTCAGTGGGTTGCCATCAAGGACAACACTCTGCATCATATTTCCAACATCTAGTACATATAGGAAAAAATATGGCCATGGATCTCTTTGCTTCCTCTTGCTTCCTTTTGACTTGAATTCTATCCATTTGCAAAGAAAATGTGTTCAACATGTCACTCTTGAATTCATCTAGCATGTTTCCAATCTCATGTTTTATGAAGGTGGAAGAGGAAGGGGTATTGGATGTACTTTGGCTAGCTCTACCCTTCTTCCTAGATTCCCTAGAATGGTTCTAGAAGATAGTTTTATTCTTTCATAGGGTTGTTGGTAGATATCTCCTCTTGATAGCATATTCAAGGTTTCTATCATCTCTTCACCGATCCCTCGAAAAATTACAACTGTAAGTAATGCAGGATTAAGAGTACAATTGTCTCTCTTATAGTTTAACTGAAATCTCTCTTCATAGTCCTCTAGGGATTCATCCAGCCCTAGATTCATCCTAAAGATCTCATCCTTAGTTTCCTTGGACCTACAGTAGTCTCTATATTTCATGTTTAAGGTCTCTTCTATTTGTGCCTTGCCAGTGATGCTATCCCCACGCAGATCCATGAACCAACGCAAGGTTGCATCCTTAAGGGTGGATGGGAATAGATTCAACTTTTGATGATCATAGGTGTAGTCATAAGTCCTACAACAACAAAAAATTCAAACATGAATGTGTTAGGGTCCTAAGAGGTAAGTCCATGAAAGTGTGGAAGAGCTGAGGGGCTACTGTTTTTCATATTAGTTTCCCCATCTGCCTCTCTTATGGGAAAGGATCTCTGGATCCCAGCCATGGTTATGATAGGAGAAGTAGGTTCCTCAGTTGAAACAAAGACTTCTTCTTCTTCCACAATAGGATCCTCAAAATAATCATAAGGTTGTCCTATATATGTTTCGATCTCATTGCCACTGAAGAAGAGTGAAGGGTGGCTAGGAGGTGATGTGGGGTTTTTAGGTAAGAATTTTATTTCAGTATTCCTACTCCTACGAGGCATGAAAATTAGATCTTTTTGTATTTTTTTAATATTTGTGAAATGACATGAAAAGAAAAGAAAGCAGAAAATAATGCTAAAAGAAAATCAAAGCATCTACTAGACACCTCCCCAGCAACAACGCCAAAAAATGTGGTGAGCGCTAGTATTGCACCAAGAGTGCTACAACTCCCAGGGGCTTCCATACTTTACTTTAACAACCCGGGGTTCATACAAACTTGGATGTGACAGTGCTATATACACAACAGATTCATGTCGTTCATGTCGTCCTCTTTTGCTCTACAAAAGGGTGCGATTTCTAAGGGTTCTCAGTGAAGTCGGTCACACTTCAATGAAACTAAACTAGATTTATGAATGGAACTGACAGAAAGAATCGAGATTTAATTGTTGAAAGGAAATGACAGAAAGAAACTAAATTAAATTGCTGAAAAGAAATGAGAGAAAGGAAACTAATTTAATTTGCTGAAAATAAATAGAAGAAAGGAAACTAATTATAAACCACACTTAACTTGGCCAAACAGCTAAATTCATTCTACTTATCCTATGGTCTATCTACCATGCTTCTATCCATGCAACTAAGCTATCCTTGGCTTAATTCTAATTGAAAAAAAGGGTGATTTGCAGCTTGGAGGAAAAAAAAGGCTAAATTAACTAATGGAGGGCTTAACGCACGAAAAAAGGCTTAGAGGTGGAAAGAGCGGGGTTAAACCTTATAAAACTTTATTATAGCACATAAATCGCTTTGGAGTGGAATGACTTGAAAAGTGTGACGGTGGAGGTGCGATGGAGGAAAAATTTGCGATATGCGATATGTGATATCACAATCGGAATATCACAAAGTTACAGTGGTAAAGGTTAACATGAATAAGACAAAAAGTGTGATTTGTGATGTGTGATGCAGCGGATGATGTGGTAATGGCACCGGTGGTGGTGCGCGATCGTAATATTGCAATCGATGTTTGGAAGCAGTAAGTGTTAAAGGAAATATCCTAAACAATGCGAAGTGCGAAATGCAACGAGGATAAACAATGTGATTTGCAAAAAGGGCAAAGGTTACGATTTGCAATATGCGATATCGCAATATCACAATCGGAAAAAATGAATAGTAAGTGTTAAGGAAAAAGGTGAAAAGTTGCGATTTGCAAATTGCAATGTACGGTAGAGGGAGATTCGAGGAGCAAAGGCAGAGGTCAACTTTTGATGGTTTTCAAGAGTTTTTGCGTTAAAACGAGTAAGGCAACTGTAACCAATTGAAACAAATTAATAAGGTAGGTTGAAGGGTTTAAGTAATTTTAGGGGAAAAAGGTGGGTGCAGTAATGAGAATAAGCGGAGAAAAAGAGGGAATGGAGGGCATAATAACAATTCTCAGGTTGTGATTATAGAGATGAAAAATGAATCGGGGAAGCACCACAGAGCTTCTATGGGGCTTTATCATTAATTCCTACAAACAACTCTGCTAGTCTATGCATGAAAAACAGGAAACTGCGTGAAAATGCAATTCAAAAAGGAAGGCTAAAAATGGTGATTCAACTCTACTTTTAATCTCATAAATAGTGAAAAGAAATTTTTTTTGGGTCTGTGGGAAGATTCACCCTCTTCGAGCCCTATTGACAGAGATGAGAAGGGGGCCTTGATCCACAACTTTTTGGTTTTCTTCTATTCTATTACTCTCAAAATCCAATGAAAAACTACAGCTTCGCACTGAAAGCAAAAGAACAAAGCAACAATGAAACTATCAGAAGCAGAACTAATTGAATGACATAAAGAAAACTAGCTAAATGGAAGAAAGGAAAGAATGGTAATAGCATAGAAGCTAAGGCATATGGATTGGGCGTTAGCCCACAAGTCTAGCTCTCTAAAACTTAAATAAGTAAAATTGAATCAGTCTGCTCATTTCATAAAAGAATACACCCATACATTTCTGAAAGTTTTATCATTAAGTAAAAGAATAAAAATCTCAATAGCTGGCAAAAAAGTTTCGACTAGGATTGACTGTCCCATCCTAGCTCTAGCTCTGCTCTATTTATTCTACAAGGTAGCTACCAACAGCTCCATGGAAAATAGTGATTGAGTCCACTTGAATCCAAGTAAACAAATATTGCGTGCATTCCTCTTTGAGTTGCTTGGCTACCTCTAGAATTCGAATTACTGGAGGGAATCCTTGGGGATCCTTTGGCTTCCTTTGGAGTTTGAATTGCTGGAGAGAATCTTTGGAATAGTTTGGTTGCCTTTGAGAGTTAAGGAGGGTGGAAAATCCTCCAATAATTTCTCCTTGTTGTCTCCTCCACGTCTTTATGGTAAAATCCTTATAAAAATGCTAATAATTCCTTATTTCCTACACTCAACCTAATATTAGGCACTCGGAGTATGTTAGCCTTAATCACCACCTATACTAGCATCATAAAACAAAATAATAATAAAAATGCAAGAAAATGAGATCTAAGAAGATAAAAAGGTGACCATTAACTCCTCCAAATATGTCTAATGAGGGAGCTCATCAGTACCCATAATTTTATTCACTGTAAAATGGCGAAGGAATTAAATTTATTTCTATATCTATCAACAAAGTCCCAAGTGATGGTTGCAACTCGAGGAATTATAACTTTCTCTCAAAAGTGCCAAAATATCAAGCTCACCATGGGTGAATATGTATTTAATATTCGAATGCTTTCGATTCCAATGTGTGGTGTTGATGTTTTACTAGGAGTCCAATGGTTACAATGGTGTTGATGTTGTATTAGGAGTCCAATGGTTTTTTTTTGGGATGTGAAAACTATGGGTACATTACATTATGGAAACTATTTTCACATACAATAGAGTTAATACCCCTTCAATATAACTTTTTTGACTTTGTGATTATATGGTTTATGCCTATATGTGATATGAACCATTATGTAGATTTACTCTAAGTGATAATATAGGATTTTAATCTCATTTTTTGGGTGAAGGTTCTAGTTCACAATAAAATCAACCACTTATAAGATAACACTAATTGGAAATATTGAATTTCATAACTTGAAATGTTTGTCCTTGTATAGAAAAGTTAATGAATATCAAAGTGTGTTATGTTAATAAGGTTCATAAATCTTATGAATTGAAATCACAATGAGTGTAGGTAAAGGCTACAAATCTAATCCTAGTGACCTATGCATAAAACTACTCTACAAGCTTCACAAGACAAAAATAAATCATTAACAATCATAATCAATGACTAAAATAATAACAAGCACTGCATGCAATTGAATAAACTATGAGTTCATTTCCCTCTATTTTGATTCCCCACTCACACTAAGCGATAAAGCATTCACTATATCAGGTTCATGCTTGGCACTCGAAAGGAGGAGGGAAGACAAAATATAACTTACTTTCAAGAGGATGGGTCTTTCAAGTTATCGTTTGAGCTCGTTTCCTTATGTGTCTATTATAGGACTATTCAAATCAATTTATAAATTCCACTTATATGAAGGGGATGATTCTTTGAAGAGAACAAAAAGGAATCTCTATGTATGAATGCATGTGTAGTAGAGGAATGCTGTGGAGGCTTTGTACTTTTGCATGAAGAGACAGTGTCTCTATGGAAATTTGTTTATGCTAAGGTTTTACCTTAGGCTACTTACAGAAATTTAGTTTCACACTTATAAATTTTTTGATAATACTCAAAGCTTTTTTTCATTAGGCGAACCTCATAAATTTTTTAATAATACTCAAAGATTCATTAGGCCAACCTCACAATTAATGTTAAGTGACAATTTATAGGACATATCTCTTAATACTAGTGTTGGTGTTTAATAATAATTTTTTACTTAACCTATCATGATTCATTAATTATCCTAGAGAATTTTGAAACTCTCAAACCAATATTATGCATGTGCATTTTAAACTATTCAATGCAAATACAATCATCAATTGACAAATTACTACAACCGTGTGTGTTGAGTCAAAAAGAGAATAAGATATAATGCAAGTTTCCACCATTGGAGAGACATAATAAATTGAATGTGAAAAGAACTCCAATAAGGTATCTAATCACACCACTAACTAGTATGCATACCATTCCAAGGAATCAATATTTAAATGGGCCATCACACATTCATGGCATATAATATGGCTTATGTTGTATGTAATACGACTATTAAAATGCACTAGCAAATTAGAAATGTATCACACTTTCAAATTATATATCATGAAAGAATTTGGTTGAATAATACTCTAACCTTGTATTATTTTACCATAAACTAGATGCAAGATATCAAAGTTTTGTTTGAAGACTAAATCCCTAAATCCTCGTATATATGAAAGCTCAAGCATACAATATATTGATTAATATGCACTATTAAAAATTTCAAAATGATACACAAGTTTATAAGTAAAGAGTGGAAAAGATATTTTATTAAAGGTCATAATATGACTCTCAATACATTGTTAATTAATTTATTATAGATACTTATAAATTTATGTCAAATCCAAAGAAAAAATAGACAAAGTATGGCGTAGGAAAAAGGAAGAGTATTAAATCTAGTATAAACCTTGAATGGTAATATTTCCATGTGATTATATTCTTAAATAGAAATTCCTAACATTCATATAACGAAAATCACACCAAATCATATCAGAAATCAAATAGAAAATATTGAACACTATGTAGTTATGTAGGGTTATTTCTACAGAAATGCTCACTTAATACTTTGAATCCAAAATATGTCGTTATAAAATATAGAATAATGGAAAATAACTTAAATAAAATGAAAATACACTTTCCTTTTGTCAATCTGGGAATGGTGGGCCCTTGGTAGTCCAGTTAGGTGAGGTACTAATTGATAGAAGTGCTAATAAGTTGCACCAGGTATCAATTTTGTTTAATTGTTCTCGATGATTTAGTCTACTTCGCACATGATTTTATGTCTAGAACTCATATTTCTCACCCCTTGAATGATCATCCACACCTAGAGAAATTTCGGTTGAAAAGCAGCCCATTTAGGCCAAGAGTGGATGACCACACTCTGAAGCCTTGATGGGATACCCTTCATTGTTTAGAAGTGCCCTTGTTCCCTCGTTGAAAAGTGGGCATAGTAAAAAAACATGAATCTCCTTCCTTGTTCTGAAATGAATTAATCAAAATGACTATGTATTCCTTGAGCACACTCCCTTGACTCGAAGAAGTGCACGCTCCTTGAGCACATTCGCACACCCTCAATACATCAATCTCAATCCTTCAACCTTAAATAATGTTCCATGTGCCCTATTAAATTTCTTGAGTGCACAAGTGCACTCTGAGGCATGAAGCCCAAGACTTCGGCCTTAGGGAGTGTGCCTTGCACCCTTCCTTAAGCCCCTTGAGCAGATGAGTGTACTTGTTATCCTCCTGTATTCTACAGTTTCACTAGGTGACTATTTATTTTCCACAAGTAGCTAAATATAGCATTCCTTGCCTATCAAAAATATTTAGAAATCTCACTGCCTTCATTATAAGCCTCTTTCACCATATTTCATCTCTGCCTTCTCGAAATTTTCCTTCTAGACACCCTGCTTCTCTAAACGACTCATCATGGGATTATTTCTCTCATTTTCATCCTTCTTGCCTATCCCTAATTTCATTCCCTCATTTTCCCCCACATAACATCCACTTTCATTACCAAAAAACCTTCAAAACCCTCACCTTCATCATTTATTCCTTTGCAGTAAAAGTAATGTAAAAATGTCTTTTTACATTGTTTTTAAATAAAAAATTAACCTATTGCAACCCTTCGTTTTATATTTAAAAATCTTTTTTTTAATATAAAACACCAACCCTTTAAGTTTTTAAGCCCCCCCCACTTTAAACCCACACTCCCTCATGCCCATATAACCATAACCCCGCCAGTTGTATAGCCCCCGCTTTCATTATTTGTGACCTCCGCTCTTTGATAAAACCCTTTCATAAAACCCCCATTTTTACCTTTTAAAAGGTGCATTCATTGGTTTATTAAGCCCCTAGGCCTCACTTTCCACTAAACCTCGCACCCCATTCCGACTCCGCCATCTTTCCCTGGACCCCACCCCCATTTTTTTTACCTGCCACTGCCAAAGCTGGCAACCACTGTTGATCTCATCCCACGAGATCTAACGGTTGACCGTGCTCATTGCAAATATAGTGGTGTGGGGGTTAAACAAACCTCGAGCATGCAAAATTGGTGATAGTCAGGTCCCATCTACCACGCCTCTACTTGTGTATGAAATCACACTCGCCCATTCAATACCATTACCGCCCCTCCATCTATGCGAAAACCACCTAGCCATTTCCCGTGAAGATCTAAAATTACCACCCAATTCAAAAGATTGAGAGCCCTGTGGCTCTGTGATAAGGCCCAAACCTCCATTTTGTTACTCCACAAGCACTCCTAAACCCAGAAAACTCCAAATAAATGCTGAAAAACCCTCCCGATGTAGGTTTTAGAAGCTCATAGTTTGTGTCATGTGTAGGTTTCATGAAAAAAATTCATAGAACGCATTCCAATGGTCCAAGAACGTTTAAATGATTGTCTTGGTGATGATCCAGATCTTTATTTTATTTCAAAGGGACTGGAGGTATTAAAACAAGTGTAATCATCAATAAATCATGATTATTGAATGTTATTAAAGCCCTGCAACGCATAGGAAATGCCTCCCTGCATAGAAAATAAAGGCAGAGACACGATGAACAGATGAAATAGTCAGAAGAACGTGATGATAAATATTTAAGGGAAAATCACAGATCAAAAGACAAATAATAAGGATTAGCCATGAAGTAGAGGTTAAAGATGATGAAGAAATAGGAAAAGATTAAAAGATTAAAGGTTAAAACAGACGTTGAAAGGGTTAATCAAAAGGATTAATAAATAATTAGAGATAAAAGAAGAATCAAACAAAAAGATAGTGAAACAGACAGATAAAGGATAAATCCAAAGTTTAAAGCCTAAACAACTTTTAAAGGGTAAAACAAAGGCAGATCTACCCAGAAACAAATTTTAATGACAAAATCATAGCATTTGCTTCTTCAAAGGATATATTTTATGACCTACAACATGTTTTCTTTCAATAAAACATCAAACAGTTATTACAGAAAGTTAGAGATATTTTTCATCTACCTAGTAGTTATTGTAAAAGTTATTGAAAAGCCTCAAAGTCAAACATTTCCAGAAATTAGCTCAAAAGGTTAAGTTAGGAGTTATTGTTACAGTGAATTACTCTCAGATATTTTTCCTTGGGCCTTGCATGATCTCAAAGGTCAAAAACTCATTAACTCTATAATAAAAGACATCTAAAACCCTAGCTTAAGATCACCTCCTCATTTTGTAGATAAATAGTGCATGTGAGCTTCAATTTTAGTGTTGGTTAGTTGGTGGTTAGTTGACTGATTTCTATTACTAAGCTAGTTGAGGACTGCTAGGATGGATTTGAGAAAGCTCTAAGTTGCAGAGATCTGTTGTACTACAGTAATGTAACTTTTTTTATCATCAGTAATACAAGCAGGTTCACAGGATTCTTGAGCTATGTTAATGGTGAAGTTTTCCTTCTTTGTCATTGTTTTTCTTCTGTTTTCCATTCTGTCCACTATTTCTCTGATAAAATAACATAAATTTTAGAGTGGGATATGTTGTCTTGGCACCCTATTTCTGCATGCATTATTTATCTTAATGTTTTCCTGTGCAAGGTCCAATTGGAGAATTCTTAATTTCTCTCTAGTTCCACCTAGCTTATTGTCTTGTAAATTATTTAGTAGAGTCAAGCCAAAGAATTCTATGGTAACCCTTGTCCTTTGGTGTAGCTTGAAATATTGTTTTAAGGCCTTTCTTTGAAGTATACTTAGTACATTCAAAACCAGGGAAGTCTATGGTATGCCCTGTCCTTTGGTCTTCCTCAAAATGTTTCTTTGAAGGACTTTAGAGTGTTTAGTTAAAGGATATAGGTTTAGCTTTCTCTTTAGCTTCTCTAACTGTTATCTTAAATTTTTTCTTTGTCTAAAAGTGATTCTAGGATTGCTGTATTATTGTCTTAAAGGTTTTCTTATTAAGGTCTGGCCAAAGAAGTCTATGGTATGCCCTTTCCTTTGGTTTGCCTCAAACATTTACCTAAAAGGCTTTTCTTGTCAAAGTAGAGCTAGAATATTCTTAACTGACTCTAAGTTCTGTTGCCTTCACACTTATTATTATCTCATATCACAATCTATTCTAAGAGATCCACTTGATATAGTTAGCTTGCCCTATGAAAACCCTTGCAAATTTTATGAACAATTAAATCCTTTATGACTCCATAGCCCAATGGATTAATGTTTTCTCATGGCATAGCTATTCAGCTGAAACATTCCCTCAATTAATCATACCCCTGATCTATCAACCTATCAATTAATCAGCCAAAATAAAGAAGTCCTTAGAACTTCATAACTAGCCTAATATCATAAAACAAAAGCATAAATACATATCATCTATAAAAAATTACATAGACATATCCCTCTCTAAATCCATGACGGCTAGGTCTTAGGATTCCAAAGTGGTTCTGATGTGGCCCTTGTAGTGTTTGTTCTCGCCAATCTTGCAAATCACGGGGAGCCAACATAGTGGTAGCCGTACTGGGCATACTGAGTAATAAACAACAAAATATCAACTCAAAAAACTCAGAAAACCCCATTTTAAACTTAGATTAATCAAGTGTTAGCAAAGAATGGTATTTAGTTGCTGATGGTGAACAACAACTAGCCCAAAACAATTAAAAATCCTTCACCTGGTGACTCCACTATTTTTAGTAGGCCTGTTGACTCCACTGGTTTTCCATAGACTCCACTCAGAATATTATTTTATCATCAATCAACAAAACCCAGTCAAGAATACTTTTTGGATTAAGTATCTCTTTCACAGATTGGTTTGTCCTTTAATACTGTCATAAATTGTTATCCTCTCTAATTTTTGGGTCTAAGTCCTAGCTTCTAGCAGAATTTGTACCAGATCTCATCCTGACCCAAATCCTCCTGCAGTAGTTGGAAATCCTGAAAGCATCCTTAGGAAGTCTCCTAGATCTAAATATTCAATTGTTAGAAGACCAATCCACAAAGAAAGTTCCTTACCTGAAAACCTTAAATACTCAGAATATCCTATCTGACTCACCCCTAAATCAAGGTTTGTCTAGGACTAGATCTCAGAGTTGGATAACCCAGATAGTTTTAGACCCATCCAGCCTACAACAGAATTCTATTGTACTAACTTCATCCTTCTCTTTTCAACTTCCTCCATTTAACCCTATACTTCCTTTTGTCAGCCCTCCACTGTTTCCACAACCACATATCATGGCAACATGGTATGCTCCATTAGTCCTTCCACAACCTTTAGTTGTTCTACCACAGGTCTATCAGTCCAAGATTCCCTTATATGATTCTAGTAGTTCTACTACTACTCAACAACATGTGGATAGAATGAATGATTACTTTGACAGAAAAGAAATAGATGATTAAACTGTTAAACTCAGAATGTATGCCCAAAGCTTAGGGGGAGAAGTAAGAAAATGGTTTAAATGTTTAACCCATAATAGTATAAATTACCTCCCTGCATTTCATCAACTATTCATAAAAAAGGGGAAGTTAAGAAGAACCCTCTCCAGATCTTATTAGAGTTTGAATGCCTAAAGAGAAATGTTGGAGAGGGTGTCCAAGAATATTTCATTAGATTCAATAATGTATATAATTCCCTACCTGTACATATGAATCCTCCACAAGGTTTAGCTCTAATTAAATTCCCTGATGTTTTTGACCCAGAAATGGCTTATCAATAAAGAGAAAGAGAACCCCTCACATTAGAAGACATGCAGAGGGGAGAAGTAAGTGTAGAAGCCAATCTGATTGCTAAGAGAGCTAGAATGAAAAATGAAAAAAGAGTCACATATAGGGAAGAAGTTGTACCCTCCACATCTGATACAAATATTGATAACTTAGTAAAAACCATGGAAAGAGTGATGAAGAGGATGAATTTGAATGAGAGAGCTTATCCTAGAGAGAACCAAACAACTCCTCAAAATAGAAATCAAAATCAGAACCAACACTAGAACTTTAGAAGAAACCCTCCTCAAATAAGACAAAGAGGCCCTAATTAGAAAATTAGACCTCCTTTCTAAGAAAACTATGCTAATGAAGATGAGGGAGTGATAGAAGAAACAGAGGAAAACCACATAAACTTAATGGGAGTGAATAATGATGATATTGTTTTCCTCACTCTGGAAGAACAAGGCATGTTTTCCCCAAGTCAATATGAGGAAGAAAGCCTAGAATCTGAATACTATAAACAAGGCTTTGAAAATTCCATCATGGAAGTACACAGAAAGTATGACCTTAGGAGAAAGAAAAACCAAGAAACTCCAAAAAGAAAGACCTCTGAAATGTCTGCTAGAAAAACACCTGAAATCATTTTTAAAAAGACAGTAGAAAATGAAAACATAGTGGCTGAAAGTTCTGATATAAATAAAAACAAAAACAACCAACCCAGTCCTAAACACCGTGGTTACCAAAGTAGGACTAGTAACACAGCTAGTGCTTCTAACAAAACTGTTTTAACTGAGTTTCATAATAAAAACCAGCAAGATGAAATTCCTGTGAAAACAGTGTCTGAAAAGGCTGATTTGAACATTTTAAAAACTCATACACCTTTCACTATAGAGAATGAAGTTTCTAAGATTAAAATATCTATTCTTCTTACTGAACTTGTCACTCAAGATGCATATAGATCTCAAATTTTGAAAGCTTTAAACATAGGAGAAAATGTTGATTCTGTTAATTTAAATGATGACAAGCCCGAACTTCTCTTTGGACCAGAAGCGGAAGGAAAATTTCAAGAGGGAGGTGTTCCTCCATTTTATGTCAGTTTAAACATCCATGATAAAATTCTCCACAATGCCATGTTATACTCAGAAGCCTCACACAATCTTATGCCAAAAGTAGTAATGGAAATACTAGGCCTTGAAATAACTAGACCATACAAAGGTTTATACTCTTTTGATTCCAGTAGAGTTAAATGTCTAGGCATAATCAAAGATCTATGTGTTAATCTAGCACAAATACTAGCCAAGAGCCTAGTAATGGACATTTTAGTGGCTGATATTCCTCTAAAATATGACATGCTCCTTTCAAGATCTTGGGGTGCTAAACTCCCAGGTACCCTCCAAATGGACATGACCTATGTTACCATCATTCTCTTTATTCAACCAAGAATACTATATAGGGAAACACACTTGAAATACATAGTTAGCAGTCAAGAAAAACCAGGCAAATCCACTCTTTATTCTATTCACACTGATCTTGATTCATTGATCCTTTACAATGATGAAAATGTTAATGAACAAGTAGCAGAAAATTAGAAAAACATTACAGAAGAAGAGGAAAAGTAGGGAGAATAGTCAAAATATTTTTCCAAAACAGAATATTAAAGAAAACATAGTGGAAACCATGAGGAACAAAGCAACCACCAACATAGGGCTGACCATGATAGACAAAACAATGATAAACATAGTGCAGACTCTAAAGAACAACATAATAAACGACATGGTGGCAACCACTATAAACAACATAATGGGGACCATAATTACCATAATGAAAAATCTGAAATTGAACCTCTTTGGAGTATGAGTTTTGATGGGTCTTGTAGCAAAACTGGTGGAGGAGCAGGCATATGGGTGCATAACACACAAAAAAGCCATGCAGAGGGTCACTCATACAAGCTATATTTTCAATGCAACAATAGCATAGCTGAATATGAGGCACTCCTCTTAGGACTACAATTACTGAAGAAATTAGAAGCTAAGAGGATAATTGTCCATGGAGATTCAAAGTTAGTCATTAAGAATATTAATGGAGAATACACAGCTAAACATCCTTGATTAAAAGCATATAGAGATGATGCCCTTGACCTTTTGAAAACCTTCATAGAATATGAGCTTACCTTTGTCCCTAGAAATCAAAACATCCTTGCCAATGGTTAAGCCTTTGTAGCTAGCACATGTCAAAAACCTTACCAAAACAAGCAATACATAGTCCAAGTCAAATATATACTAGCAATCACTGATAATATAAAATGTTGGCAAGTTTTTGAAGGAGATAAATAGATAGAAGATTTCCTGCAGTCTAGAAATGAGTTTGAATTTCCAAATTCAAACTCATAGTATGAAGAAAACTGCTATACTGAGGAAAAATCTTACGAAGAAGAACCTCCTGATAATTTTGATATAAATCTGTTAACTAAAAAATACGCACATAAAATTGACCTGTGCACTAATTTAGAAAAAGTAGGCTTTGAAGTGCTGCAGTGCAATAATGATCACTTGCCAAAGGGACTGGATCCTATAGAGGAACTATTTGACTTTAATGATGTTGCTAGGAAGCCAAAAATGGAACCCACTAAATCTGAAATAGAAGAATGCGATATAGGCAGTGAACAAAAACCAAAATGATCAAACTATCTAAAACATTTCCAGCTCATATAAAACAGAAATATCTTGAGATTTTTACAGAATTTACTAATGTTTTTGCTTGGAGTTATGAAGATTTAAAGTCCTATGATACTGAGATAATTCAACATAATACATCTCTCAAAGAAAACCAAAATCCCTTTAAACAGAAATTGCGCAGAATAAACCCTGTGCGACTACCCCCGGTTGAGAAAGAAATTAAGAAAATGTATGATGCTGGAATAATATTCCCTCTGAGATACTCAGAATGGGTTTCAAATATTGTATCAGTGAGGAAGAAAATAGTAGAAATTAGGCTATGCATAGACTTCGGAAATTTAAACAAAGCCTCCTTAAAGGACAACTACCCTTTACCAAAAATGGATCACATATTACAAAAGGTAGTGGGGTCTAAAAAAATTTCTTTGCTAGGTGGCTTTTTAGGATACAATCAGGTGTTGGTACACCCAGATGATCAACACAAGACAACTTTCACTACAACTTGGGGCACTTTCATGTATGTGAAAATTCCTTTTGGGTTAATGAATGCTGATGCTTCCTTTCAAAGAGCCATGGATATTGCTTTCTCAGAAGAGATAGGCTACTTCATTGTGATATACCTTGATGGAATCACAGTCTATTCAAAAACAAATGAAGAACACCTAGCTCACTTAAGAAATGTCTTTGAAAAATGTAGAATGTATGGTTTGTCTTTGAATCCCAAGAAAAATTTGTTTGGCCTTCAAGAAGGAAAACTTTTAGGCCATATCATATCTAAAGAAGGGATTAATATTGACTCAAAAAGGATTGAAGGAATATTGCAAATCAATCATCCTATAAATATAAAAGAGCTACAATATTTAATTGGAAAGATAAATTTCTTAAGAAGGTTCATACCAAACCTTGCAGAACTCCTAAGAAACATTACAAACATGCTGAAAAGAGAAATATGAGTCAAGTGGACTGTAGAAGCAACATAATCATTTGAACTAGTAAAACAAGCACTTACTCAAACACCAATTCTAATCATCCCTGATTTTACCAAAGATTTCTTCATCTTCTCCTTTGCATCAGAACATACAGTTGTTGTTGTCCTCCTACAGAAAAAAAGAAAAGGACAGGAACAACCTATCACATTTTTTAGCAAGGCATTAAGAAATGCACCTCTGAAATACAACATAATGGAAAAACAAGCTTTTTCCTTGATCAAAGCATTGAAAGATTTCAGAGTTTACACTAGTAAAAAATGAGGAAATTAATGACCAGGTGACTAAAAAAGTTAGTCACTTCTATTATTTCAAGTGAATTACTACTAAATTTGAGCAATTTTATGTAACCGAACTAAAAATT
Source organism: Pinus albicaulis (assembly GCA_034641835.2). Lineage (NCBI taxonomy): Eukaryota > Viridiplantae > Streptophyta > Pinopsida > Pinales > Pinaceae > Pinus > Pinus albicaulis. The sequence continues at coordinate 1,370,087,842 of CM076580.1, forward strand.
ACTAACTTAAATGACTAATTTAGTCTAGGAATAAAATATACGACTAGATAATAAGCGACTAAACTAAAAACGACTAATTTAAATGACTAATTTAGTGTAAGGATAAAATATATGACTAGATAATAAGTGACTAAACTAAAAGTGACTAACTTAAATGACAAATTTAGCCTAGGATTAAAATATATGACTAAATTAATAATGATTAATGTAAATCACTATTATAGTCCAAGAATAAAAATATGACTAGTACAACAAGTATATGAATTAGTCATTTATGTCAATAATTTTTAATTGTGTCCCGCCATAAATGGAAAATTTCAATTTTGATATCGCAGTGTTACATTTCACTTATACAAGATTCTCTGAATCCATCTACAGTGTTAAAACTCTCTCAGTTGTATCCAATACTCTTT